>MU735017.1:0-20489 GCA_026770625.1 Nicotiana glauca
TTTGCTCGCGTCTGAAATGATATTAAACTGTTCTGCCCGACCTATTATTTCCTTCATCGCGTTCGCGACGTAGCCTACGCGAACGCGATGGGCAATCTTTTTACACTTAAAAATCCTCTTACGCGAATGCGATCCCCTGCCCGCGATCGCGATGCACAAACACCTGGACCCACACGAACGCGAACTCCCACTACGCGAACGCGTAGCACAAAACTCTCAGACCTCTAATTCCTTCTACGTGAATGCGTAAGCCCTCTCGCGAACGTGGACCTCTAGTTTCTTACTCTACGCGTTCGCATCACACCCTTCGCGAACGTGTAGGCCAAATTCTCAGGTCCTCAATTTACTTCTATGCGTTCGCGTCCATCACCCACGCGAACGCGATGCCTTATTTCTCTGCAATTTATGACAGCAAAATCTGATCCCCTTGCTAACCAAAAATGATCCGTTTGAACCCCCGAAATCACCCCGAGGCCCCTGGGACCTCAACCAAAACCACCAACCTATTCCAAAACATCATACGAACTTGTTCCAATCCTAAAAACACGTCCTTAAACACAAAAATCATCAAATCATGCCGGATTCAAGCCTAAGTTTCAACTATAACTTCCGAAACCAANCTGCAACTCTCGGAATTCCATTCTGACTCCCGGATCAATACCTCACCTATCAACCGGATTCCGCCAAAATTCCAACTTTGCCAATTCAAGCCTATTTCTACACCGGACCTCCAAATTCAATTCTGATCGCTCTCCTAAGTCACAAATCACCTCCCGAAGCTAACCGAACCACCGGAATTCACATCCGAGCCCTCTAACCACATAGTCAACTTCCGGTTGACTTTCCTGAAGCAAGCTCCCTTCTAAGAGGCTATATGCCTTATTTTCAACCAGAATCAGTCCGAATTCACCCGATAGACTCTGATACTGATATAGAACATGAAACAACACAATAAGGGGGAAATGGGGCGGTAACTCTCGTGACGACGGGCCGGTTCATCACAGTGCGTATCTCTAAAAAATCATTTACTCCTCACATTTAATAAGAGAAGTAAGTACTACTAACGATTGTGCAATATTTGATGAAGGGTAGTTTAGTCATACTAACTATTTTCGTCTAGAATTTAGTATTTCCTTAACAAAATAAATTGGTCACTTATTATGGACCGGAGGGAGTAGTATAGTCAAATTCTCTGTAATAGTCTAGTTTGATTCTGATGTCCCGTCTGTGCATATACCGGATAATTCTACCCACACCTAGTTTCTTTTTTCTTTGGTATCTCACCCGGTGTTCGGTGTCCATATTGGAGCCGTCTAAATTCGTATTCGCGTGGTGAAGTCCCACATTAGGGGTTAAACTTTCCCTAATAAATGCAACTTCATACCCAGGGACTCGAAACCCGAGATCTCTGGTTAAGGATGAAGGGGTACTTATAACTCTGCAATCCTTATTGGTTACACCTAGTTGTTTATTTATTTATTTTTTGTCTATCTCCGTCAGCTTTTTTAAGGGAATCAAGTAGAAGATTCAAGGCCAAATACATAACTGGGCCCTTAAACTTGGCCTTTTTTGTCACATGGGCACTTAAACATAGAGCTGTTCCTATCAGACCCTTCAACTAAATCACATATGTGCCAATTAGATACTTTGTAGACCATCTGAGAAAAACTTTTATAAAAATTATTGAATATGTAATTAGTTGCAGTTGTATATTTGATAGCTTTTAAGGCTTTCTTCTTTGCTTATGAAACTTTACGGCACTAAAGTACGATTATAGGAGATACCATGAAAATTTTCATAAGCACTTTGTAGTGACATAATTGAGTGCTTATGAAACTTTACGGCACTTGTAAGCTACTAGAATAAAACTTTACAAACTAGAACGCACAAGTGGTTGATAGAAGTTGCATTTTGACATTAACAACTTTTAACAAAAATAGTACTTCAGCAAAAGAGCAAAGCTGTCAAATATACAAATGCAGCTATTTCATAAGCAAAGAAGAAAGCCTTAAAAGCTATCAAATATACAACTGCAGCTAATTACATATCCAATAATTTTTATAAAAGTTTTTCTCAGATGGTCTACAAAGTGTCTAATTGGCACATATGTGATTTAGTTGAAGGGTCTGATAGGAACAACTCTATGTTTAAGTGCCCAAGTGACAAAAAAGGCCAAGTTTAAGGGCCCAGTTATGTATTTGTCCAAGATTCAATGATTATCCATCTCTATCAAATTAAATAAACGGTGCACTTTTTTAGAGTCCAAAATCAAAATGTGGTTCTTTTGGACTCAAAATACATAAATAGGTAGGAAAAAAAAAGATATTTTTTATATATAGTGCCAAAATACTTGGCGCTATGCATTAACGTTAACTGTGTCGTTAATGTATAGCGCCAAGTATTTTGGCACTATACTAAAAAAACTGACACGCCCAGGTATAGCGCCAAAATACCTGGTGCTATACTCCTTTTTCCTGGCCCCACCAATAATTCCTGACTTCAATAATTCAAAAGCGTATAGTTCCAACTTTTTTGGCGCTATATATATAAAAAAATCCCGGCTAGCCATTTCCTATATAAAGAGGTTAGGATTGTATAGAAATTCATTCAAAAAAATTTTTAACTCTTGTTGAAACATTTATTGTTGTTAAATTCTCCAGCATTTTTTTATTATGTCTGAAAAGTGTAGAATAAGAGTTTCATCATATTGGGGGGTGAGGTTATGATGGAGAATAACTCTGTGGGCTTCAGTTTACCTACTAAGTGTCATGTTAAATTGCCACTTACAATGGAGTACGATACATTGATATCGTTGTTATGCAAAAAAATGAGTGTGAGGAAATGTTCAGTGATACTTAAAGTAACTAGAAGATATCCGTATTCTGTCACTTTTACTTGGAGTTTAACATCGATGATGATAAAACTTTGAGTGATTTTCTAAGGACTCCGGACGAATGCTGGGAATTTCTTATAATCACAATGTTGGAGATGTACGTGAAGGTCGAAGACGTTCCAAAAAACGAGGTTGTGCATAGTAGAGATAACCCCCAGTCCTCGGGTGGTTATTCTAGAGCAGTTTTTGCCGGACTGGTTCCGGATGAAAGAGTTTTCCTTGATTTAAACTTACCACCGCCGGCGAATGAGCAGCGAGAAAATAATTTATACCCTTCTTTCCACAATTCACAAGACGAGTGGTAAACTTCAATTTTTATTTGTGTTAATTATGTATATTTTTGGCGTATTGAATTTGTATTAACGCTCATATATTTAATAGGGGGTACCGGCCGGATATGTATTTTATAAGTGGCCCATCCGGTAGTCATCACCTAATTGAAAACGTCCATCATGGAATTTCATCACATTATGACTTGTAAGTGAAGTGATATAGCCATATGGAAAGCAATTATTAATTCAGTAGCTTATATTTTTGTTGGTTGTGTAGTGAAAACGAGCAAGTTGAACCACCCGTACTCACTTAATTGCCCGAAAATGACGTATTACATCGGGATATGGCAGATGCACAGAGTGAGGAACAGAAAGTGATTACGATAACAATACGGATGAATCCGGAGATGAGACACCCTTTCCTCGTGAGGATGGTGATGCGCGGGATGAGGAGGAAGGACCTAATTTGAAGAGAGACCCCCCTAGACGAAGAGTGTACGAGTCCTAAGTGTCATTTCATTCAAGGGAGATTACTTACATTGATAACTTGCCAACCATGCCGGATGTGGAAGCTCTCACAAGGGATTTTGATGAAATTCGGATAGCAATGTGGGATGAGTCTAGACTAGTGGTGCCTGCAAAGGGGATGTTTTTTCCTGATAAAGCGCGCCTAAGCAGGGCTTGTAAAATGCACAATGTAAAAAAGTGTCATAAGATGAAGGTATGGGAGTCAAGTACGACGGTATACAAGACTGTTTGCCGCAGGTGGTTTTGGCCATGTAATTTGATGTTGCGTGCAACCAAGACGAAGACAGGTATGTGGAAAGTGGGTAAAACATTCCCACCCATACATGCAAAATTGACACATTCAACGGAAATCACTTCAACTTAGATATTGACTTGATTTCTCTTGTTCTTATTCCACACATCGAACAGTTTATAAGGTATAAAATCAAAGAGTGCATTACAGCAGTACACCAGGAACATGGCCATATCATTACTAAAAGAAAGGCATTTCTCGGACGCAAACGAAGCGTTTGAAATAGTCTATGGTAACTGGGATAAGTCATTTTTAGATCTACCTAGGTATATGGTTGCACTGCAGCAGTTTAACCCCGGGACGGTTGTTGAGTGGAAGCTTGAGCGGAGTTCGGGTAAACCAGAATATATATTCAATTACGTGTTTTGAATGTTTAAACCAGCAATTGATGGTTTTTTGCATTGTCGGTTCGTAATATTCATAGACAACACTCATGTCTATGGAAAGTATGATATCAAACTGTTGATAGCCATGGTAGTAAATGCTAATGGACAAATATTTCCTCTAGCTTTTGCTATTAGTGCCAATGAAAGCCAAGAGACGTGGACGCTGTTTTTGAACCACTTAAGAGCACGTTGTCAAATAGCGGTCCGATATCTGTCTAATATCTGATCGGCACGGTGGTATCTTAAGTTTTGTGGAGAACTTGTCTGCATGGCAAGAACCTTATGCCTACCATCGTTACTGTGTTAGGCACCTTAAAGCCAATTTCCAGAATGCATATCCCAATAAGGATCTGCATGATTTGATGTGGATGGCAGCAACAGACTACCAACAGCATAAATTTCGGAGGCACATGGAATATATCAGGCAAGAAGACGAGGAAGCCTATCATTGGTTAATGCGACATGACCCTGAAAAGTGGACTTTGCATACGGATGGTGGCAGATGATGGGAAACTCTGACTACAAATGTGTCAGAGTCTTTCAACGGGTTATTGAAGTCGGCAAGAGGATTGCCTATCACAACAATGGTACGGATGTCATTCAAGCAGATGGCGAAGAGGTTTGTTGAAAGGTCTACAGCTACAACGTCATTGATGGAAAGGGGTGTTGAATTTATGCCAGTGCCGATGAAGAGATTTGAGAAATACAGACGGCGAGCACATTGGCATTCATTTTTGCAGTATGTTAACGAAAGAAATGTTTTTGAAGTTGGCACCGCTATCCATCAACATTGGGGTAATAATGTGCATACTTTAAATGAATCTACAAGGTTATGCTCTGATGGAAAATGGTCCATCTACCACATGCCTTGCTCACATGCCATCAAGTGCTTTCAACAAGTTGGTTTAGGTGCAACCAACTATGTTGATCAATAATATAGTGTTTTCAAGTGCCTAAACACATATAGTGGTCAGTTGCAATCAGTGGGTATTGAGCCTTATTGGCCTCCGGAACCATTTAAAATGGTGTGTAACAAGTCCTATTTGCGTAAAATACAGGTGCAGAAGAGAAAACGTATACGAAACCAAATGGATGTTAGTGATACCGTTTAAGCGCGCAAATGTGGTATATGCTTGCAAACAGGACACGACCGTAAAAAATGTCCTTTGGGTGGCAACAGTAATCAAGCTCGGGGTGGGTGTTCTTCTAGTGTACCTAACTACCCATGAGTTGATATTGTAATAATTAGTTGTTATGTCTATGTTGCAAGATTTATGAAATAAAATTATGCTTGTTAATTATGATTTGTACTTTCCATTTTACCTATTTAAATAATAATTTAATAAAACTATCTATATATTTAGCGAGGTTAAATATACAGTTTTGTGTGTGTTGTCTTGTTTAATTGAAAAAGCTGATTGGCTGACATAAAGTTGTCTTGTCAACATCATGATATTTAACACGTAAAATATAGCGCCATTAGATAGTACGTTATGTGTGTGTTGTCTTGTCGAACTGAAAAAGCTGACCAGCTGACATAAAGTTATCTTGTCAATATCATGATATCTAACACACAAAATATAGCGCCATTACATAGTACGTTATGTGTGTGTTGTCTTGTCGAACTGAAAAAGCTGACCAGCTGACATAAAGTTGTCTTGTCCACATCATGATATTTAACACGCAAAATATAGCGCCATTAGATAGTACGTTATGTGTGTGTTGTCTTGTCGAACTGAAAAAGCTGACCAGCTGACATAAAGTTGTCTTGTCCACATCATGATATTTAACACGCAAAATATAGCGCCATTATATAGTACGCTATGTACTTTGTCTCGCCTATAAATAACGGGCTCATTGTAGTTATTTTGTGTGCTCAAAATTTACTAAAAGTAAATATTCCATTAAAAGTAAGGTTTTTTTTTTACTAAAAGCAAATATTTCATTAAATGGCTCAACCTCTTCGTCCACCAAAGTACAAGTGTGGAAAAGCATGCTCGATGCAAAATTGTTGACGGTGGTGAAGTTGGACGCCGCTACTGGCACTGTATGAACCAGTTTTACAAGGTTCCCGGCGAACCTATTTGTGATTTTGAGGAATGGGATGATGAACCATGTTATCAGAAATGCTACAGAGAACAACTGCAGTATCTTCATAATGTGTGTTTAAAACAACGGGAATAAGAAAGAGAAAGCAATAGAATTATTGCAGACTTGAGGGCGAAACTGAAGGAGGTGGGAGAAGAAAAATGGAAAACACAATGGAATTCTGAAGCACAAAAGGAACGTAAAAAAAATATAAACGGAAACTTGTGGAGGTGAAGGCGAAACTGAAAGAGGTAGAAGAAGAAAAAGAACAACCGGAAGAACGATTTAAGTGGTTGGAGCGGAGAATAAATGGCAACCGGGGCTAAACATTGGCATGTATGTGTTTAGTGTATTTTTCATATTTCATGTATTTTTATTATGTTGTCTGCTATGTTTGTGTTTGTGTTTGTGCTGTAGTAATATTTTCCTCGTTTGTTGTACTAAATTTTATTTTAATTGAAGTGAAAGTTAAGTTTAAGTGCTTGTATTGTTATATGAAACTATCAAACGAATGGAGAACTAAAAAAAGTAATAGGCATATTCGATTAAATATTGTTGTTAATGTATACAAAAATATTATTTACACCAAATAAAAAAAAAGTATGGCCGAATCAATGTGTCCCACATCCGGTGTGTCTCAATGCAGCCGCTGGCCTAAGGCGCATCCCCTCCCGCCCGGGTACGCTATCAGGATCATCATCATCAAGTCTTCTCTTTATAGCCGGATGCAATGCAGGATGACATGTATCGGTGGTGCTGTCAGGTCCAGTAGGAGGCTACATAATAATATGAAACTTAGTATAGAAAACTACATAACAATTCACAATAATTTATATTGTCTTACCATCATCGTGTTTAGATCCTGAATGTAGTCATCTGTCGCAGCATCACATGAAGCCTTAAAAAGGAAATTAATAAAGTTAAAGAAAATAAACAAGTTACAGTTAAAACAAATTCAAATTCAATACTTATAAACTCATACCTGCGTATGTGATGTTGAGCCATAACTCAGTCGGTGCCCACTATAAAAATCTCGGGTCGATCGATCGCCATCAGTGGTAGACGGGCCTGGGAAGTATCTACCCCCAATCCACTTCTTGAATATCCGAGCCCGTGATCAATAATTGACCCGATGTGGTCACCTGCGATGGCACTGGAGTGCGATAAATTCTAAGGTTGTAAGACGGCATGTCCGTCTCATGCATGCCACCTGCCATATCAGCAACAACATCATCAGCAGGAGCCTCAACACCCCCTTGCTGGGGACCTCCTCCTCTCTGCCCACGACCACGAGGTTCGCACCACCAGCTCGTCGGGCACCACCAGCTCGTGGGATACCACGACCTTACTGGTACTATGTTGGGTCCATATAATCAGCCTTGTGTGCCAAACACTGATCCGATCAGGCTCGCTGCAGTGTCTGGGCAGCCACATCCATGAATCGAAGACTATACTCCTGGATGACCACAGGATCGTGGACATGACATCTGCTGCCCCATATGATAGACGGTATGCAATCCAATCGCCTGCACAAAGTAAAAAATATAAACTACATATTTAGCACTAAATTACAGGTATATAATTAATAATAACAGAAAACATACCAGGGCCTCGTGTCTCCGGCGTATGGGACATATCGACCGTATGCCTGATGAACTAGGTTCCTGATAAAAAGTCGGGAAATAGTGCGGTACCATGCCATATAATGTTGAATGGGAAAGTGCTGTCGAGGTGGGGTCAAGTCCCCTTGCCCGTCCCAAGTACCCAACTGCTGGTCGAGCCATGCCATAAATATGCCGTCCGCCCTGGACCGATCATCCCTCTCATAATGTAAAGCATGCCATGCAGGCGGACTCGGTATAGGCTGCGGCAGGCCAAACTGATGAAATACCCGCTCGGAGGCATGATGCTCGACAATATCGAGGCATATGAGCGGGACAAAAGCCCTCCAAATATGTCGGTCGAACGTGCAATACGCTGGCAAGGTACCTATTACCTCATCGTTGTACGACGTCCAGATGAACTATCAGATAAGAACACAAACCATTAGTATGCGCAACACTAAGTTAATCTATAACAGGTAAGTTTAGTTAGATATTCACCTGTGCATCCTCCAGCATATCCAACACATCCCTGCAGAGGGGGAGATTATGATGGGCATCCTACTCTCGTGCAAGAGTACGATGCATAACCCACCTACAGGCTAGAGGGAGTTGCGGAATTTCTACATTAGCCGGTAGCTATGGTAGAGGTGATCGAAACTGCATAAATCTCTCCCAGACCCAAACCTAACACACAAAATTGACGTAAAGTATAAGATTAACTATAAGTAGGTAGAATTGTAACTAATGGACATATTATTTGAATATGTTGTCACATGTAGAAGTGGCATCAAGCCACCAACGTCTCTCTCTGTGCCAATGCAAGACCGGCACATCTGCCTGTACAAATATGAGATGACAGCATCACACCAGTTGTAGATGGATGTATCCTCGAACCGGGCAATATAATGCAGAAAATTGAGGCTTACTAGGTTCCCCGAAGTGTTCGAGAACAAGACCCCCCCTCCGAGTAGAAGGAGCAATAGCAGCCTCGTATATCGCTGTACATCCACCCCCTCTGACTCGTTGGTAATAGTATGATGGATCTGCACCAGGTGGTCTCTAATGGGACCAACTGCATACGACTGGACCCAGACGCTACATCCTCGTCCTCCCGCTTGAAACCCGTGAGCATGTGCAGCATATCCCAATAAGTCTGCCAATTATAATATCTCATGGTCGTAGGCAGTAAAACTGGCAAGCCATCAGCGGACAGGCCATATAAAATCTCAGCATCCTGGAGTGTGATGGTGGCCTCACCGATGGGCAGATGGAAAGTGTGTGTCTCTGATCGCCATCGCTCAATCAAGGTCGTGATCAAAGCATAGTCGAGCTGTATCTGTCAAATCCTAATCATCCTATATAATCCCATCTCCTGTAGGTAATGGACCACGTGAGGATGTAGAACGCGGGGAGGACTCAAAAACTCCCACAATACATCCATTCTCCTGGCTCACTAAGTCTGCGTAAGCAATTGTCCATCCCATATATACTCGGATCTATGCTAGGGCTGTAGGACTAATAGATCCAACGCCCGAGGGCCGGGATGTATAGTCGCATCCATGTCGTCAACTGTAAATTAAAATAACATTATTGTATTTTATTCTGTATGGGTTCCGGGCTCGATATTTTGAGGCCCAGTGGCACCAAACTATCATTAATAATTATGTGTTTGTTTTATAATTTAAATTCATATTTTTAATAACTTAATTGTACAAATTATATATATGGGTTCTGGACTCGATATTTTGAGGCCCAGTGGCACCACACTGGCATTAATAATTATGTGGGTCGATACAACTATTAACTTAATTGTACAAAGTTTGCATTTTCAACTACCAGTATAAGATACTTAAACAAAAGGAATTCTAAGCTAAAATACTACACATTACTACGCTATAATGCTCTAAATTTTACTACGCTAAAAGGGTCAACATTTTACTACGCTAAAAAGGTCTAGATTTTACTACACTAAAAATTAATCTAAACTAAATATAAATAACAAATAAATTTAATTGCAAATAACACACAAAACAGCATGAAAACACATATATATAAATCGGAATATTAACAGATAAATTTATTTGACAAATTTATATTTTTTTATAAAATACAAATATTAAATTCGGATAAATTTAACATACTAGTTTCGGAAAAAAAATACAAACAAAAACAGAACACATACAAATCAAATAATATGCATTATTATAAAAGTTTCAACTGAAAATAAACAGAAATACCTCGATTTAGAATTTTTGGAAAGCAAATAGATTAAAATTTTGACTTCGGAAGTGTGAATCAACTATAAACGAAGCTCTACTCGAATGTGGGACCTAAGTTCTTCACCTTTTCTGTGACGGGGGGACCCAAAAAAAATTTTGTTTTTTAAATGGTGGGGCAGCGGTGGGGGACCAAGAAGGAGTAAAATATTGAAGATTGAGGAGGAAGAAGACTACTCGATTTTTAAAAAGGAGTATAGCGCCAAGGTATTTTGGCAATATACCTGGGCGTGTCAACTTTTTCAGTATAGTGCCAAAATACTTGGCGCTATACATTAACGACACGGTTAATGTTAATGTATAGCGCCAAGTATTTTGGCACTATACATAAAAATATCTTCTTTTATTTTTTTCACCTATTTATGTATTTTGGGTCCAAAAGAACCATAATTGGGCTCTGGACTCCACTTTTCTATCATGGCCAGCTTGAGATGACTAAGAAGAATGCTTGTCAAACAATTTCATAATTTAGAGTTGTAATTTTCTTCATTTAGTTATCACAAAAAGTAGTAACCTTCAGACCCTTTTTAAAGAAAATTTTCTACTGTTGGAATCTACTGTTGTCCATCTTACTCAAATCTACAATAATATATATATGGCCATTATAACACCTCTACTTAAGAGAAATACTCTCTCATTGATACAATTTTTATTTTGATCAGTTCTAAAAAGATGATATATTTTTATATTCAGTAACAATTTAATTTTAAAATTTTATATTTCCTTAATAAGATAATTTTTATCCGCACAATTTATTATAGATTGTTTTAAATCATAAGTTTTAAAAATTTTGTTTATTTCTTAAGCTTCGTGCTATATCTTTACATAAATTAGGAAGGGGAGAGTATGATTTTTCCTGTGACGATCCAAAGGGGTCATCGCCTGTTTAAATTAATTCTATACTTTCGAGGTCTCCAAAGCCTCATTTAAAATTACCTCGATTTGCGTGCGCAGTCCATGCACATAGCCGAAAAGCCTAAATATGAAATTCTATGAAATATGCTAAATTTTGGTGTTAAAATAAATAAATTTGACTTCAGTCAATATTTTGGATAAACGGACCCAGACCCGTAATTTGATGGTCCCAGAGGGTCCGTAGAAAAATATGGAACTTGGGCGTATGTCCGAAATTGAATTCCGAGGTCCCAAGGCCGAGAAATGAATTTTTTTTGTAAAATTATTTTCTGAAATTGTTTAAGAAAATTTGAAATAAAAATTTATTAGAACGTGTTGGTATCAGACCCGTATTTTGGTTCCGGCACCCGGTACAGGTCTTATATATAATTTAAGATATTTATGTAAAATTTGGTTAAAAACGGACGTCGTTTGACGTGATTTGGACCTAAATTGAAAATTTTGAAATTTTATGAAGTTTGAAAGAATTCTTGGATTTTGGAGTTTAATTCGATATTTACGATGTTATTTTGGCGATTTGATCATTCGAATAAGTCTGCATGATATTTTTGAGCTTGTGTGCATATTTTGTTTGGAGGCCCGAGGTCTCAGGTGAGTTTTGGATAGGCCGCGGATGCATTTTTAACATTTGAGAAAATCTGGTATCATCAGTTCTGCAAATTTCGCATTTGCGAGCCTGCCATTGCAAATGCGAGAAAGGGGAGTCTTGCAGTTGGGTCACAAATGTGACCATTTGGTCCGCAAATGCGAAGTTGTGCCTGTCGCAAATGCGACATTTTGGCTCGCAAATGCGATACTAGGACTTTCGCAAATGCGACACTCTTGGTCGCAAATGCGAAGTCCCTCCCCTTGCCCAGTGTTAGCAAATGCGAACTTGCCTTCTCAATTCCCATATCAGGTCGGGGTTCTCAATTGCCAACCCCAGTTCAGAATTGCGAACTTGCGAACCCCAGTTCGCAATTCCCATATCTGCAACCTGCATATTTTATACTTAGCCGAATTTTGAACCATTTTTAACATTCTTTCAACACACAAACTTCTTTGGGCGATTTTTCAAGAACAAGTTTTCTTCCAAATCAATTATAAGTTAGTTTTTACTCATTTCTTTCAATCATTAACATCATTTAACATGTTTTCAACTTAAAACCAAAGATTTCCATGGCAGAATTGGGAATTTTGGGTAGAACTTAGGTTTTTCAAAAAAATTGGGGATTTGGACCTCAATTTGAGGTCCGATTGAGGTCCGATTTCAAAACAAATTATATATTTGGGTTCGTGGGGGAATGGGTATCGGGGTTTTGGTTCGAACCACAGGTTTTGACCATGTGGGCCCGGGGATAATTTTGGAATTTTGGCAAAACTTTGGGAAATTCATTTTTATGCATTCAAATGGATTCATTTAGCATTTATTGATGTAATTGAGTAACTTTTGACTAGATTCGAGCGGATTGGTGGTGGAATCGAGGGGTAAATCTATAATTGAAACTTGAGTTGAATTTAATGCATTGAGGTAAGTGTTCGATTTAACCTTAGCTTGAGGGATTAGGAGTTGAGTCATATTTACTATTGGTTTCTTGCGAAGTACGACGTATAGACATGGTGACGAGTATCTGTACGTCGGTGTCAAGCATGATTGTGAGTCTTAATTTGACATTTGTTGTGTTCTTGAATAATACTATGGATGAAATAGTGAGTAGACTTGTGATATTGAGCAAAGGCTTAGCTTATTTTCGTGGAAGTTAATTATGAATTAGAAATCGTGATAATAGAAATAATAAAATTCGAATTGAGATTGGTTATAGCTGGTTCTCTCTTGCCGGGATGAGTATACTTATACTGTTGAGTTTCCTTACCGGGATAGAGTATTTGATGATTAATCCCCTGCCGAGATTTGTGGTTATGATTACTGTAAGCTATGTATATTTGGAACGGGTTGTGCGCCGCAACATACATTATATTGGAACGGGTTGCACGCCGCAACATAAATTAGAACGGATTGGGTTGCACGCCGCAACAGGTAGATGTTATATTTATTGGATCGGGTTGCACGCCGCAACAGTTATAGTTAAACGTACGGATCGGGTTGCACGCCGTAACAGTTATAGTTAAACGTACGGATCGGGTTGTGCGCCGCAACAGCAGTGTTATCATATTGTTTTAGACATTGTACTGTTCCTTCATATTTAATTCAGTTTCTGCTAAGTTGAATTGTTTTCCCCGAGGCATGTACCCCCTCCCTTATAACTGCTCATTGCTTGCTTATTTTTCTGCAATATATTATATAACTGTACAGGTTTGTCTGGAGTCTGGTGCTATCCTCGTCACTACCTCGCCGGGGTTAGTCCAGACACCTACCAACACATGGGGTCGGTTGTGCTGATGCTACACTCTGTGCTTTTTTGCACAAATCCAGGTACCAGAGTAGCATACAGTGCGCAACAGTAGTTCTAGAGCTAGTCTTCAGTCTACGAGATTCCCGAGGTATTCGTGCAAGCGTCCACAGTCTCGACATCTCCTCTATCTCTATTCACGATCTGTTTCCTTTTGTATTCGAGACATACTTTATTCCTTGTTTCAGACAGTTGTATGTAGTGATCTTAGGTAGTCCGTGAATGTTGTGACACCAGTCTTGGGTAGAAGCATATGTGGATTTTCCTTGTTATATTGGTTTACTCCGTTTAAGTCTTCCGCTAAATTGTAAATTCGCTGTTGTTTAGTTATTTATCTCCTGCTGATTTAATTGGTAAACGTAGATTTAAAACAAAAGATTTATGGATTCTAAATGTGTGGCTTTCCTAGCTTTTACGAGTAGGCGCCATCACCACTCCCGAAGGTGGAAATTCCGGATCATGACAAGTTAGTATCAGAGCTCTAGGTTGCATAGGTCTCACAACTCACGAACAAGCTTAGTAGAGTCTGAGGGATCGGTACAGAGACGTCTGTATTTATCCCCCAGAGGCTATCGAGTTAGGAAAAGTTTCACATTTGTTCTTTCTTGTCGTGTAGTTTGGTTTCTCAACGTTAATTGAATTTTTACTCTATTCTTTCGCAGATGGCGAGAACACGCGCTTCCTCATCTTCTGATCGACAGTTCGAGCCCCAGGCAGATCCCCCTAGGGCAGAGTCTAAGGCCGTGCTAGAGGCCGAGGTAGGGGCAGAGCTCAGCCCCGAGCAGCAGCACCAGTGGCGGAGCCTTAGGTTGACTTTGACGAGGAGGTTCCGGCCTCAGCCCAACAGTTTCGGTGGGCCTAGCTTAGGTCCGAGAGGGTTTATTGCTACCCCAATTCTTCATGATGCTCTGGTCCGATTGGTGGATCTCATGGAGAGTGTTACCTAAGCAGGCTTACTTCCTGTAGCACCAGTCGTCTCTCAGGCTGGAGAAGGGGCCCAGACTCCTGCTACTCATACTCTGGAGCAGGTAGCTCCTCAGGTTCAGGCTCCAGTAGTTCAGCCAGTTGGAGCAGCTCAGCCGAGTGTGGTAGCCCAGGCCAGTGATGGGGCAGCTATGTCTGCCGATGCTTTATGGAGATTGGATAGGTTCACCAAGCTCTTCACTACTACCTTCAGCGGTGCATCTACCGAGGATCCTCAGGATTATTTGTACAGCTGCCACAAGGTTCTTCGGAACATGGGTATTGTTGAGACCAAATGGGGTTGATTTCGCTACACTCCGGTCGTCTGGATCCGCCAAGACTTGGTGGAAGGATTATTGTTTAGCTAGACCAACAGGATCTCCATCCTTGACCTGGGAGCAGTTCACGCATATATTTCTAGAGAAGTTTCTCCCTATTACATAGGGAGAGGCCTATCGGAGGTAGTTCGGGCGTCTCCAGCAGGGATCCATAACAGTCACCTAGTACGAGACCAGGTTTATTGAGTTGGCTCTCCATGCTCTTGTTATACTTCCCACTGAGAGGGAGAGAGTGAGACGGTTTATTGATGGACTCATTCAGCCTATTCGTCTCCACATGGCTAGAGAGGTTGGGAGCGAGATATCCTTTCAGGAGGCGGCCAATGTGGCCCGGAGGATTGAGATGGTATTGTCATAGGGAGGTGGTCATAGGGCCGACAAGAGACCTCGTCAATCAGGCCGATTCAGTGGTGCCTCATCTGGAGGCAGAGATTCGTATGATAGGGGTCATCCTCCTTGGCCCTTCCAGTCAGCGCTCTAGGTTTTCCATGGTGCATCAGGTGATCGTTGTTTTGGTGGGCAGTATTCTGACCAGCAGTCCTACAGTGCACCATCAGCTCCTATCAGTGCACTGCCGCTCTAGAGCTTTCGGGGTGGTCATTTAGGCCGCCAAGATCAGCCTCAGTTTCCTCAGCCACAGCATTTGGGTGGATGTTATGAGTGTGGTGAGTATGGTCACATCAGAAGGGCTTTTCCGAGGTACAGGGGTACTCAGTCGCAGCAGCAGGGTCCCTGTCCTATGATTCACGCACCAGATGTTCCACAGGCCACCTAGCCAGCTAGAGGCGGGGGTAGAGGTACTAGAAGTGAAGGTAGAGGTCATAGAGTTGGAGCTCAGACCACCAAAGATAGAGGCCAGCCAACAGCGGGCCATCCCAGAGAGGTAGATCAGAGTAGTGGGGCCCACCCCGATGTTATACTCTTCAGGCCAGGCCCGAGGCAGAGGCTTCAGATGCGGTTATTACAAGTACGGTTCTGGTTTGTGATAGAGATGCTTCAGTGTTGTTTGATCTGGGGTCTACGTATTCGTATGTGTCATCCTATTTTGCCCCGTATTTGATCATGCTTAGTAATGCATTGGGTATTCCTGTTTATGTGTCTACGCCGGTAGGTGATTCTATCGTGGTCGATCGAGTCCATCGCTCTTGTGTTGTGGTGATTGGGGGTCTGGAGACTCGTGTAGATATATTGCTTTTAGATATGGTCGACTTTAATATTATATTGGGGATGGACTGGTTATCACCATATCACGCTATCTTTGACTGCCATGCCAAGACTGTGACCTCAACTTTATCGGGTATGCCTCGTTTAGAGTGGAGAGGGACTCCTGGTCATTCTACCTACAGTGTTATATCGTATGTGAAGGCTCGGCGTATGGTCGAGAAGGGGTGTTTGGCTTATTTAGCTTATGTTCGAGATTACAGTGCTGAGGTTCCCTCTATTACTTCTGTGCCCGTTGTTTGTGAGTTCCCAGATGTTTTTCCTTCAGACCTGTCGGGTATGCCACCCGATAAGGATATTAATTTCTGTATTGATCTGGTTCCGGGAACTTAGCCCATTTCTATCTTGCCATATCGTATGGCCCCGCCGGAGTTGAAGGAGCTAAAGGATTAATTGCAAGATTTGCTTGAGAAGAGTTTCGTTAGACCCACTGTCTCACCTTGGGGTGCGCCGGTGTTATTTGTCAAGAAGAAGGATGGGTCAATGATAATGTGTGTTGATTACCGAAAATGCACAAGGTAACGATCAAGAATAAGTATCCACTACCGAGGATTGATGATTTGTTCGATCAGATTCAGGGTGCCAGGGTATTTTCCAATATTGACTTGCGATCTGGTTACCATCAGTTAGGATTAGGGCATCTGATGTCCCTAAGACAGCTTTCTGCACTCGGTACAGCATTATGAGTTCTTGGTTATGTCATTCGGGTTGACAACTGCCCCAGCAACTTTTATGGACTTGATGAACCGAGTGTTCAGGCCTTAATTGGATTCATTCATTATAGTGTTCATTGATGATATATTGATATACTCCCGTATCTAGGAAAAGCACGAGCAGCACCTTAGAGTGGTTCTTCAGACTCTGAGGGATAGTTAGTTATATGCTAAGTTCTCGAAGTGTGAATTATGGTTGGGATCAGTTGCATTTCTAGGTCATGTTGTATCAGCAAAGGGTATTCAGGTAGACCCAAAGAAGATTGAGACAGTCAAGAACTGGCATAGACCAGCATCAGCTACAGAGATTCAAAGTTTCTTGGGGTTGGCAGGCTACTATCGACGGTTCGTGGAGGGATTTTCATCTATTGCAGCCCCGATAACTAGATTGACCCAGAATGGTGCCCAGTTCAGATGGTTAGATGAGTGTGAGGCGAGCTATCAGAAGCTCAAGAAGGCTCTAACTATGGCACCGGTGTTGGTTTTGCCCACAGGTTCAGGGCCCCATACAGTCTATTGTGATGCTTCCCGTGTTGGGCTTGGAGCAGTGTTGATACAGGATGGCAAGGTCATTGCCTATGCTTCGAGGTAGTTGAAGATTCATAAGAAGAACTATCCGATTCATGATTTGGAGTTGGCAGCCATAGTTCATGCATTGAAGATTTGGAGGCATTATTTGTATGGCGTGGCATGTGAGGTGTTCACGGATCACAAGAGTCTTCATTATTTGTTCAAGCAAAAGGAGTCGAATTTGAGGCAGAGGAGGTGGTTGGAGTTGTTGAAGGATTATGACATCACCATTCTATATCATCCGGGGAAGGCCAATGTGGTGGCCGATGCATTGAGTAGGAAGTCAACTAGTATGGGAAGTCTTGCTTATATTTCGGTCGGTGAGAGGCCGCTTGCTTTGGATGTTCAGGTGTTAGCCAATCAGTTCGTGAGGCTGGATGTTTCCGAGCCCAGTCGTGTGTTAGCTTGCACAGTCACTCGTTCTTAATTATTGGAGCGTATCCGTAATCGCAGTATGATGATCCTCATTTGTGTGTCCTTAGAGACATGGTGCATCGCGGAGGTGTCGGGCATGTTACCTTAGATGATGATAGAGTTTTGAGATTGCAGGGTCGAGTATGTGTGCCTAATGTGGATGGGCTCCGAGAGTTGATTTTAGAGGAGGCCCATAGCTCTCGGTACTCTATCCATCTGGGCACCGCGAAGATGTATCAGGATTTGCGACAGCATTGCTGGTGGCATAGAATGAAGAAGGATATCGTAGCATATGTGGCTCGTTGTTTGAATTGTTGTGAGCACAGGATTTTTGCCTCACGAGAACTACTCCCAAAGAAATCAAAACAAAAAAAAACTATTTATTTTATTGTGTGCAATTTTGTGAATTTTTGTGGTATTTTTTGTCGATTGGTTGCATTTTTGTATGCATGTTTATTCGTTAATTTAATAAGAAAATATAAAAAAATAAAAAAAAATTGCATTTAGGATTTGATTTTATAATTTTAAATTAAATATTAAATTACTTATTTTTATAAAATGAAGAAAACATGAAAAAATAATGCATTTTTGCATTTTTAGAGTTTAATTGTATGATTTGGCATTTAGTTATTTTTGTGATAATTACCATTTAGAATTAATTAATGCTTTAGCATAATTTGGTCAAATATTAATCTAGGTTTGTGTTTTATTTTATTAGAATTTTTAGAAGTTAAAAGGAAAGGAAATGAATTAAAGAAAATCGGAATTGGGTAAGTTTTAAAGAAAATTCCAAGCCTAAAATGTTTTCCCACACCCGGCCCAATTGACCAAGCTTCACAGACGTCTAAACGACGTCGTTTTAGTCACACTCGATCTGGACCGTTGATTCTATTAGATCAAACGGTCCAGTATATCCCCAGTATCATTAAAACGACGCCGTTTCAGGTTTTTTGATCCAAGCCGTTCATTCCGTTTGATCCACCAGTCGCCGATCGCCCCTATACCCCGACCCATATCCAAAAAGAAACCCACCAGGTCTCAAGCCTACTCAAACGACTCCGTTTCGTTAAGTAGGTTGATCTAAGCCATCGATCTTAATTGATCTAATGGCCTGGATCAAATCCCCCAGCTGGTATATATTCCCAAACCATACCCCGCCCCCTCAGAACCCCCCTCTCCTCATCTCTCTTAAACCTCGTCTCTTTCAGAGACGAGGAACCCTAGCAGCCGCCCTAAAAACCTCCCACTTTAAGTCGGCAGCGACGACGCCGATGACCACCAAAATTACACCCTGAAGCCATTAGACCACCCTCAATCCAAATCCCTTACCCGTTTTGCTCGAATCAGCCCGTAGCTTCTCGAATCTTCAATCGAAGATTCGAGCAAAACTTGAAACTACCCCAACTGGACCCAAACTCACACCCTGGCACCCACTGACCTCCCTCGTTACCAAACCACTCTTGGTTTGGTTCGAATCTGACCAAAAATGTTCGAACCCAAATCAAACCCTCAAGAACCCTAATGTTGAAATCCGTCCAATTAAAATAGAGATTTGGGGTCTAATCGACCTTAATCGGAGTGTTTTCGGTTGAGAACACTTCGACTAAGGTCCGTTCGACCTCAAAGTGGTCGAAGTCTGAGCTTGAGCCTGGGTCCGTCTAGTTTTAAGTCTCAGAGGTAATTTTTTCTTTCCATTTTGTTCTGTTTGTGTTCTATTAATATCTGGTTACATGTTTAGTTTAACTTATTTGATTGTTCGATTCGTCTTTCGAATTCACTCTGCCCATCTTCAAATGACCTTTTTATTTGGTCGATTTTCTATGTTTGTTGTTAATTGTATCTGATCATAAACTATACATTCGAGTCGAATAATATCGTCGAATAGATAGTTTCATAAGTCCCCTGTTTTGTCCCAAAAGCCTCAAATCAACCCGTTTGTTTATTGGGTGTTTGTTGTCTGTTATGGCTCATATAGTCGATTGAATTCATGTCGTCAATTAGTTCCTCACGTTAGAAAGCTAAACCGACATAGTAACAGTTCATTTGGCTCATTTCAGTGTGTCTATCATTTTGTTTCCTTCTATTTGATTTTTGTGATCGAAATGAATTTGTTGTTGTGTTCAATTTTTCCTCTTAAACCAAACTGCTCGTTCACATGAACCTCATCCCCTAATCCTTCTACTTGAATTATTTGTATGTTTGAATAGGATTGAGAATTGGTTATAGCTGTGTAAACTGATAGTTAATAATCCAGTGTTAGTTGAAATTCAGAAGGGTTTTTAATACAGATGTTAAGGCTTAGGGCAGAACAATAATTCTCAGGGGTTAAGGGGTAATTTGGGGAATTGAAACCCAGAAATGGTTTAGTTTTGTAGTCTGCCAGTTAAGTATTCAGTGTACCACTAAACTAATGATTAACTTAATTAAAAAAAAGGGATCAGTAGTGCAAATTACACCCTGGTTGATATTTTTAAAGGTGGAAAATCAGAAAACATGATGGGGTTAATGATAAAAGTGGCAACTGCACATGGGAATGGGTAGTGGAACCTGTTGTACAGTAGGATAGGCATTACATTTTGAATTTCAGATGATTTAAAAATAGAATAACCATGCCTAGACAGTCCTA
>MU735024.1:4428-52512 GCA_026770625.1 Nicotiana glauca
AGCGCATCGGTTCCGTCCTTTCAGGATTGAATAGTGTATATTGCTTGCTTCACCATGGTTGTGATGGATTGCTTGGTTTCAGACATCAATCGGTGCGTGGCTGCCTGTTTTGAGCATGGTGATTTGAGGTGCTTCCTGTGTAACAGTGTTTGGCTGGGATCGCGTGTTGTGGCAGGGCCACGTGAAGTTATGATCTTTCGAGGAGGATTCAGGTACTCTATTTCTATGAGGTGAGACAGAATCTCAGTTTTGTGTTGTAATGGTACTGTTGAGCTTGACGTACAACTCTTTCATTTGAGTCATTGTCATGATTTGAGTATGTTCAGATTGCTTCCCACTGGTGCGTGTATTATGCAAGTTGTGGCTTAGGCCTGTATCGAGGTGTCATATCACCAAAGGGGTGGTTGGAGTCAAAGTGATCATGGGAGTCATTGATGAGTATGAACAGATTTGATTTCAGCTTGTTAGAAAGGTAATATCGAGGTTTGGCTCGGAAATCTATTGTAATAGCAGTCAGAGGGAAATGGATTCATGAATGGTTGATCTGAGAGATGGGTTCGGTATATCGCGTGTTTCAGTTGCCGTTGGCAGTATATGAAAGTGTTGGAATAAAACTTTAGCTAAAAAAAAGGTTTTTCTATCGGTATTTGGTTATTGTGTGTAATTGCTGTGAATAGAGGCCATCGTCTCAAGTGTTTGGGTTGTGTAGTATATCATATGGTCTCACCTGGAGTGGCAAGTATGGGATTATTACAGTTGGTTCGGGTTTATTCTAAATACAGACGTGAGGTTCTGATCTGGTGTATGATTTCGGGAAGTGCAATGTGGATTATGGTTTAGATGGACTGTGAAATTCCAGCTATATTGTATTACGGGACCAATATGAGATAGGGTGACATGGGATCACCCCGAGTATATGTTTGCTAAGGTCATTCAGCTATTGGGTTGCTTCTAGTACGGCTCTGGCTACGCTCGAGGACGAGCGTTTGTTTAAGTTGTGGAGGATGTGACGACCCCGCCCGTCGTCACGTGATTTACCGCCCCGTTTTTCCTTTATTGTATTTCTTCATGTTTCTATATCAGTATTCGAGTCGATCGGGTATAATTGAATTGGTTCTGGTTGAAAATAAGGCACTTACCCTCTTGGAAGGAAGCTTGTTTTGGAAAAGTCAACCCGAAAGTTGACTATATAGTTAGAGAGCTCGGATGTGAATTCTGATGATTCGGTTATCTTCGGGGAATGATTTGTGTCTTAGGAGAGCGATCAGAATTGAATTTAGAGGTCCGGTGTAGAAATAGGCTTGAATTGGCGAAGTTGGAATTTTGGCAAATTCCGGTTGATAGGTGAGATTTTGAGCCGAGGGTCGGAATGGAATTTCGAGAGTTGCAGTAGCTTCATTAGGTGATTTTGGATATGTCTGCAAATTTTTCAGGTCATTCGGACGTCGTTTGGTCGGTTTTTGACAGAATATGAGTTTCGGAAGTTTTAAGAAAATTTAGGCTTGAATCCGTGATAATTTAATGATTCTTGTGTTGTTGTATGTGGTTTTATGATTGGAACAAGTTCGTATGGTGTTTTAGAGTAGGTTGGTGTTTTTGGTTGAGGTCCCGGGGGCCTCGGGATGGATTCAGGTGGTTAAACGGACTAATTCTCATGTTGGAAGATAGCAGGTTTTCAGAAAAATTGCAGAGGAAATTAAGCCTATGCGATCGCATAGACCATGTCGCGATCGCATAGAGCTTGTCAGCAGTGAATCGCGATCGTATGGGTGACTCCGCGTTCGCATAAGAGGAAATTCAGGGGAGTTGATTTTTGCACTACGCGATCGAATAGTAAAGGACGCGATCGCGTAAGGTTGAGTAGTTGTGCAGTGCGATCGCATTGGACCAGCCGCGATCGCATAGAAGGATTTTTGAATCTTAAGATTTTGTTCATCGCGATCGCATGCCTAGGGCTGCGATCGCATAAGGTAAAACTGGGCAGAACAGAAGGCTTTTTATGAAACATTTCAGTCGCGAACCCCTCATTATTTCCTCCATTTTTGAACTACCTTAAGAGCTAATTGACAGAATTTGAAGGGGATTTCATCGGGAAGTGATTGGAGGTAAGTCTCATGGCCTTAATACGTCATTTAATCGAAGAATCATCCATTAATTCTCTGTCGGCTAGAGGTGAGTAATACTTGTGAATGATATTCTAAGGGTTTAAAACCCCGGATTTGCATATCCTAGTACTGTATTGAGGTGACTTGCACGCTGGACCTGAGCGTGGGGTAGAGCACCGTTGGGGATTGTGACTTGGTCCGTCCCGGTCGTTGGTTTTTACTGCGTATTTACAATTATTTGTTGCTATCATTATGACTTGGGTTTATTGTCATACTTGGGGCTTATTGCCGATTGTTTGAACTCTTTATGAATTATCATCACTGTTTTCCCTCACTGTTTGAAATACTATTTGAACTCAGTCCGTGTGATTTTTCATATTATATGAGTATTTCGAACTTTTACTTGGATAAGTATTGTTTTTATTTGTTTGGTTAATTGGGGAAATTGCTATGAATGGTCGGGCTTGCCTAGTAGTGTGCTGGACGCCATCACGACCGGGTTGGGATCGTGACAATAAAATTATTTTCTATAAAAAGATAACGGCGATGAACGAAATCACAAAATAAAACAAAATCATCTAGAGTATTAAGAATTAAATTGGTCAAATGCAATCACGAAGGAATAAAGATGAAATAATAGAAGAGTATGTATATATATATATATATATATATATCATCTGTGCATATTCAGAAGACACATGGTTTGTCTTTTTTACCCCTTTGAAATAGAGTTATACAGGACAAATTGCCATTTGATTATTTTTTTAAATATTTAGGAATAGTCATTTAATAAATTTCCTACTATTACGAAAAGAAATTTAATTATTCTTCTAATATTTAGAATTTTGGTTTGAAATCAACTAAAATTATAATGACTATTGAACTTTTCCTTATTTTAGTTATGTGAAAAATCCAAATATTTAAATCTGAACCAATTCATTTATTTTACCATGTGTACGTTTATAACAGAATAAGTATTTCTAATAATATTTAGACTTATGTACACTGGTAAATGTACAAATGTGAATTCAAACAAACTATTTTTTTTTCTCCGGCCGAACTCAAATAGTTAATCTGAATAGTTAAATTTTCGTTAGTATTTTTAAATAATATATTGACAATATTAATTACCATCGAGATGGTGAAACCAAAACTTAAATTGCTGGCTCGACCTTTTTTAGAAAACTATAACCCTTCTTACGTCGAATAATTGCACACGTAAGAACATATTACTTATTCTAGGTTTGAATTATTCTTTGTCAAAGAATTATAATCAATTAGTTTTATATAATTTATATTTTTATTAAAAATAGAGAAATACTAAGTAGGAACAATAATTAATGTCAAACAACATTCACTGGTTTTTCTTGTTCTTAATTAATAATCATTGAATAAAAATAATTAATTCTATATAATTTATTTATATTAGTAAAAAACTAAAGAAAAAAAAATAGAGAAAAGAAATTTGCGGAAAAATTTATTTGATTCTCTAGGTATACAATTGTATGTCCATTACCCTTAATTTATGCACCAAATCGTAAATACACATTATAATAAATACTGTAATTAGATAAAAATTGTCCTAATATTCATAATTATTATTTTCTTTAACTTAAAAATTAAACTACATCCGAAATGATAACAAAATTGTACGTTTGTCACGACCCAATATCCACTAAGGGTCGTGGTGGCGCCGGACACTACTGTCAGGCAAGCCAACCAAATTACTTAATCAAAATCTCGTTTTAATACTTTTTAAATCTAGGATTTTCCTTCAAATTTAGCAATTTTAAAAAATATAGTCGCAAATTAAATTTAAATGATAAGCAGTTAATACTTCAAATCATCCCAAAACCCGGTGCCACAAGTACATGAGCATCTATTGACAAGAAAATAAAACACACAATCCGTCAAGAATACAGTGGACAGGAAGTAAATATAGTACATTGGAAGGGACTGCTCTAGCTGCGGCCGTCTCGAATGATGCAGCACACCTAGTCCCAGAATCATCCGTGCTGCTATGGCCAGTAGGCCACTAGAGTTACATATACCTGTGCAAAAAAAATGCACAGAAGTGTAGTATGAGTACGTAAACAACGTGTACTCAATGAATATCCCGCCTAATCTCGAAGAAGTAGAGGCGAGATGGTAGACTTCAATACTTGCTAGAGGTCCAATAATAATATACTAAAAGTGTAAGGAAATCGTTGATTTGTATAGCAGTTCTAACTCACAAAGCGGGAAAACAGGTAAACACCTTTAATAAATAATAAAGGATTTTCAAGGTTTACTTTTCATTATCTTATCAATTTATATCAAGCCATGAAAGGCAATATCAACATTTAAAATTTTCAGAAAACAATATATAGATCATGCGCAAATCATGTCGAGGTCGGCGGCCCGATTCAACAGAATGTAAACTGTGCACTACCGAGGGTCGAACGGCACGAACCATAGATGCATCTATTTAATCTGCCGAGGCGTTCGGCCCGTTCCATAAATAAACACATACCCTACTCGCGGATCATGCATGCGACGCAGGTATACATAGGGATATACATGCTCAATCAGTCAATTAAGAACTTATCGGGGAATATTTTATCCAAATTAAACCAATTCTCCTTTAACAAATTTTAAAAAATAAAGTTTAATCCTTTTAAAAATTCACTTAATAATTCAGTGTGATTTAAGCAATTCAAGCTATCAATGGATTCATAAACAATCCAACTATAACATATTTTTGGGTCCTAACTACCTGAATAATAGCATAATAGTAGCTATGCCCGGACTCTCGTCGCCTCGTGCGTACGTAGCCCCTGCAAATAGGAGCACATAATCAATTATTTCACCTATGGGGACAATTCCCTCTTACAAAGTTAGAAAGGAGACTCACCTCGCTCCGAAGATCCATAACCGGCATTCCACGCCCTTCCAAAGACTCTACTTGATGCACCACGCTCCAAAACTAGCCAACGGTTACGCAAATCCATTAGTATATGCTCAAATATTTATTACAATCTAATTTATAGCAATTCCTGACTCCGATCGAAAAGTTGACCAAAACGTCCTTGGGCCCACGTGTCCGGAATCCAAAATTTATCGAAGATAAAGATTACCCAAGAACTTAGGAACTCAAATATATAATTTTCTCTAGATTCCATACCCAAAATCGTGGCTAAATTCCCAGAATATAATTTCTAGGTCTTTCTACCAGAACCCCAAATTGTTCTACATAATTCATGCTTCAATCCATACATAATTGATGTATTTAACTCATAATGGGTGGGGATATCTTACCTTGTCGTAGATGACAAAATCCCCTCTTGAAGCTCCCTAAAATCGCCCATGCCAAGTGAAAAAATGGGGGAAGAATGACCAAACCCCGAGTTAAAATAACCTTCTGCCTCCAGGTATTTCCGCACCTGCGGTCCTATGACCGCTTCTGCGGTTCCGCAGGTGCGGACATAATACTGCTTCTGCGGTCCGCCCTAGGCTGTCTTTCTTTTCGCTTCTGTGATATTCCCTCCGCAGATGTGGTTCCGCTTCTGCGGAAATCTGGCCGCATCTGCGGTCCACTCTAAGCTGACCTCATCCGCTTCTGCAACCACTTCTCCGCAGATGCGGTCTCGCTTCTGCGGAACCTTGACCGCATCTGCGGTCCTTGAACCCTTGACCAAAAATCACCCCTGCGGCTCCCTTTCCGCTTCTGCAGGGACGCTTCTGTGGTTAACCCACCGCAAAAGCAAAAATACCAGCAACTAGATCCTTCAGCCGTCCAAAAATCCCAATTTCGATCCGTTAACCACCCGAAATCCACCCGAGGCCCCCAGGACCCTAACCAATCATACCAACCAGTCCCAAAACACATTATGGACTTGTTCGAGACCTTAAATCACATCAAACAATGCTAAAATCATGAATCAACCCCCAATCCAAGATTTATGAACTTTAGAACTTTCAACTTCTAATTTCGATGCTTAAACCTATCAAATCACGTCCGATTGACCTCAAATTTTGCGCACAAGTCATATTCGACATTATGGACCTACTCCAACTTTTGGAATTGGATTCGGACCCCGATATCAAAAATTTCACTTACTGTCAAGCTTCTCAAAGCCTTCAATTTTTTATCCTTAGCCAAATGACTTCAAAATCACCTACGGACCTCCGAATTCACTTCCGATCGCGCTCCCATCTCCAGAATCACCATACGGAGCTATTCCCAGACTCGGAATCCCAAATGGACATTGATAACACTGAAATGCACTTCAAGCCAAACTTAAGAAATTTCTCCCAAAATGCTAACTTCCACAATAAGCGCCAAAACGCTCCCGGGTTATCCAAAACCCAATCCAGGTATATGCCCATGTTCGAAATCATCATACGAACCTGCTGGAACCTTCAGACCTCGATTTCGAGGTCGTTTACTCAAAATTCCAATCCTAGTTACTTCTTTCAACTTTAAGCTTCTGAAACAAGAATTCTCCTTCTAAATCAACTCTGGACTTCCCGAAATTCAATTCCGACCACACGTACAAGTCACAATACCTGAAATGAAGCTGCTCATGGCCTCAGACTGCTGAATGTCGCACTAGGGCCCAAAACAATCGGTCGGGTTGTTACATTCTCTCCCACTTAAACATACGTTCGTCCTCGAACGTACTGAGAACTACACTGGAGTGGTCTAAAATCGCTGTTTAACTTCACATGCACCTTCCCGTGCTGCCACAACTCAGTTGAGCACATTAGCTCGATCAATTCTGAAGATATTCTCTTTTATTCAAGTTGATACGCCTTGAAGTCCAATTCCAATATCCGGAACTCAATGCTAGGCCTGTTTCCAACATGCGCTCATCATGTCAATAACTACACGCTGTACCCAGACGTGACTGCATAACTTTGCTAAATTCACAACTTGTACCACTTTACTCATAGGACCACAATAACTTTCTCTGATCAATTAATCGAAATTCGACGAATCTGAGGCTCCCATTGCACCTCATGACCTACGTAGGTCTTGCTCTAATTCTTACAATAACACCATGACGGAAGAGATTTGCAGAAATTCATAATCAACTGCCGAGCCAACCAATCATTGAGCCTATACTTTTGATAAGAAACATTACCACATTCTGAACCAAATAACGATCTATGCTCCTTAATATATTTCATGTAATCAAATTGCACTGATCCTAAATCCAACAACCTCATCTCACCCAGTATGAACTGCTCAGGAAATAAGCCATCCCGACATGACCAAAAGTCTCATATGATGCCATAATGTGCCAATAGGCTACCAATTAGAATGCGATACAAAAAGGAAAATGAACTCTAAAAGGAATTTTAATTACCCCGCTCGCGAATCTTACGTGCGACGCGGGCGCACAACTAATATGAGCTTCCTTCAGAAGATAGGAAACAGAACACAATAAACATATACGGGGAACTGTACTGAACATCACGCTGTTGCAGCGTGCAACCCGATCTAAATAACATAACCATGGCGGCGTGCCACCCGATCCACACGTAGAACTCACATAAGGAGCTATACATCGAGCTAAATTGCTCATTACAACAAGATATTGAATTTGGTCACAAGCACGCTAAGTGCATAATACCATCCTTGAGGGGACATATAGCGCTATAAGCTACAAAACTCAAGCACAACTGAGGTGCGATATACAATTTGAATCTCAAGAGCCATTTTGCTCATAATACGTCATTTCCACGCGGATCCTCCACACATAAACAATTTCTCAAGCCGTCTCACAACTCCCACGGCGCAATGTATCACTACATGAAATATCTGACAATGAAATAACACCCTGACTACTCCATAAGGAGCGTATTACTGAAAGGAACACAACTAGCCTGACATAGAGCCGATATTCACATTTAAATCCATCCATCGACCTCAAGTCAATCCTGATCATATCAAACTAAGACAATAGCCTTTCAAAGGTCCATACTAATTTCCCTCTTCTCATAACACATAAGAACAACCGCCATAATTGGAGTACTCATCCACAGTCCATAACCCAGTAACTGAGTGCCCTCCAGGCATATATTCTTAATTTAACGACATTATCGAAAACCTTCTTACTTGGTTTAAATCTTTAATCATCAAAAACTCCTTTCCTGCTCATCCGAGCTCGCGACATCCTTGTCAACACCGAGCTGTAACTTTGGTCTTCACTTCAAATTCCATACTTCTCACTGCACCCAACATGCCAATATACGATAGAACATGCTTTTCATTGTAACTCCGGAACCACTAATAGGATAACACTTTATCATATGAAAAGTTTTCACTTAACTCACTTCAGGAGATCCATAGTATCACATAGGTGAATTCTCATAACCGTAGAATATGCAAATCTCTAAGTAGTGGTCTAAGCCACCATAGCCCTTCCGGAATCTGCTTCCATATAACAAGCCATAACAATAGAATGCTTCTGAATAACATCAATTATGGCGGCTGACAAGCCTGATACGTACCGTCACAATCACTTGCATAACTTGATCACTCTGAAGGAAACTGATCACTAACACCAATATGCCAATTTCAACTATGGCCAATCAATCTACCTTTTTCGAATTTATCCTGGATTGCCTTAGAGATAATACTAACTCCATCCAGCACATAACATACTCCATCTGCACTCATCTCGAGTAGCCTTGAATCATGAGACCACGCTTTCTCAAATCCCATGAACCATTTCATACCTCCCAATTGCCACATTATAAGTTAAAACATCATAGAACATTTTGTGCTTCTTCTCATAGAGTGCCACCAAGCTTGGTTCTTAACCGTACCTATAGGCTCGAAACCATTAGGCACCACGCTTGACCTCTTTGAACCCACTAGGGCCGTTGCTGAGAGCCACCCGCTCTGACTTGGCCCCGAATATAATCAACTCCATGAGTCTTCCATCACATGAATACCCTCTTGGTGAATAACCCGCCGAATCACTTCCCTGGGAACCCGCATCAATACAAGGCAAAATCCTGAATCTTTTCCCAAGTCTGAACATGGGCCAATAGGGCCAACGATAGCCCACCTTTAATACTTTCTTTGCTTAAATTATCACTTGTGGTCCTTTCCGTAGCTGAAATAGCCCCTCGATATGTTAATAGCCAAAAATCTCGCAAGTATTTAACCATGCCCAATCATAAGCGGTGGGACTCTCCTACTTAGTATAAAGCCATTAGTTCACAAACCAGGAACTCACCCATCCTCTTTATCTCTTATTGACATAACCTTACGCAATCAACCACCAAAGATCTCGAAATCTTCTGTAGAACCCCTTCTTATATTCTAACTCATCAATCATATTTGCACAACCGATCCCTGTGCTATATAACCGATAGAATTCTTCGCAGAAGCCTCGCCAACCACGCGACCGCTAACCTGCTCAATTGGGTAAACCACTTATAAAAGTTCTCCCTGGAATCTTCCAACACTGCCGCACGGGGTACAATTATTATGGCATCAACAACACCCTCTGAGTCGGAGCTCGCTCTCCAGCTGCACAGGTTCATTTACCCGTCGTGGACATCATTTAATTGTGCTGCAACACCCTTCCAATTCAAAGTTATGCTGAATCCTTATTCATTTAAGCGGCTTCTTTCTGTTATATTAAATCTCCTGCCGCACAAGAATCCCTACTTCAAATTAGATCCGTAGACCCCAATATCCAAGCGCTAATATTCTCAAATCGCTCCAAACCCTCCTTAAGGTACGTGGTCATCCCGCTGCAAACCCCATATGCAGCTCTGCCACTCTCCCACTTTGGGTAAACTCACTTCTTTAATTAACTGCTCGACCTGCGCTTCCTAAACTTGGCCTTTTAGAAGCTTAAAACTCCACCTGACACTTCCCACATGTCTTTCTCATCTTTTGCTTTTCAGTTGCTGCCTTAATAAAATTTATCTTCATAGCACTTGAATCCACAAATTGCTACTTGATTTAAAATTTTTCGAAGGTCATGTTCATCAAACCACCGACATTAGAAATACTGATTCAATCCTGAACCACTACACCCTGCGATATTTGATGGTTGTACCTCCGATACTATTTCACAATATCTTGCCCCAAAGGCAAATTGTAGAAGATCATAACACCAAAAAACTTAGTACGTTCAATTAGGACAACGACATCCCACCATAGAAGAAAACTCTACAATGCTTGCAATTACCAAGCCTCATTACTTCCACCAGCCCATATCTGACCATCCTTAGTTCGATTGTCTTTCCCCTCTTGGGAATAAAATACTGAATCTCTTGATTATGCACTGAGTAAACTTCGCTTCAAGTCATTCACTACCCCGACAAGTAGGCAATCATGCTACCATCATATCACTACTGCACAATATTCGTTCATAAGCATCATGACAACTTGTGCCTAACCTCAGAGCTCTCAAAAGTACCGCTGCTGAGCCGAAACAACAGAATATCCTTCTACAAGGAAAAGATAATAACTCAAATAACCCCGCAGGGAGAAACACCCGCACTGCATTCGTAGTACTATTAAAATTCTTCAACTCTCGATTCCTAACAAACGCTTCGCGTCGCATAAGATTGAGTAGGAAGGAGACATATGCGTAAGCCTCACATGAATCAAATCGCACGACAAAGAATCAAGAAGGGAAGTACTCCTAATAGTCCTGCAGCCTCCCGAGGATAAGTACAGCCATCTCCGTACCGATCCGCGAGACTCTACTAGACTTGCTCATGACTCGTGAGACCCTAGGAACCTAGTGCTCTGATACCATGTCGTCACGACCCAAAATTCACTAAGGGCCATGGTGTCAGTGGACACTCCTGTTAGGTAAGCCAACCAGATTACTTAATCAAAATCTCATTTTAATACTTTTGAAAACTAGGATTTTCCTTCAAATTTAGCAATTTTAAAGAATATAGTCTCAAATCAAATTTAAATGATAAGCAGTTAATACAATACTTCAAACCATCCCAGAACCCGGTGTCATAAGTACATGAGCATCTACTGACAAGAAAATAAAACATAACATCCGTCCGGAATATAGTGGACAGGAAGTAAATATAGTACAATAGAAGGGACTGCTCTAGCTGCGGTCGTCTCGAATGATGCAGCTCACCTAGTCCCAGAATCATTCGTGCTACTATGCCCAGTAGGCCACTAGAGTTACATATACCTGTGCAACAAAAATGCACAAAAGTGTAGTATGGGTATGTAAACAACGTGTACTCAATGAGTATCCCGCCTAATCTCAAAGAAGTAGAGGCGAGATGGTCGACTTCAATACTTGCTAGAGGTCCAATAATAATATACTAAAAGTGTGAGCAAATTATGGATTTGTATAGCATTTATAACTCACAAAGCGGGAAAATTGGTAAGCACCTTTAACAAATAATAAATTATTTTCAAGGTTTACTTTTCATTATCTTATCAATTTATATCAAGCCATGAAAAGCAATATCAACATTTAAAATTTTCAGGAAACAATATATATATCATGCACAAATCATGCCGAGGTCGACGACCCGCTCCAACAGAAATGTAAAATGTGCACTACCGAGGGTCGAACGACACGAACCATAGATGCATCTATTTAATCTGCCGAGGCATTTGTGTGACGACCCAAAGGGTCATCACCTATTTTCTCATTCGTTCCGTGCTTCCGAGGCCTTGAAAAACTCACTTTTACTTGCCTCAATTGGCGTACGAGTCCGGGCGCGTAGCCAAAATTTTTTTATGTTCAAATATGTGAAATCTGGGAAAACTTTGAAGAATTTTGATATTTATATGATTAAAGTTGACTTTGGTCAACGTTTTGGGTAAACAGACCCGAAATCGTGATTTGACGGTCCCGGAGGGTCCATAGAAAAATATGGGACTTGGGCGTATGCTCGGAATCGAATTCCGAGGTCCCAGGCTCGAGGAATGAATTTTTCCATGAAATTGTTTTCTAAAAATATTTAAGGAAAATGAAAATGAAATTTGATCAAAAAGTGATGGTATCGGGCTCGTATTTTGGTTCTGATGTCCGGTACAAGTCTCATATATTGTTTAAGTGCTTTCTGTAAAATTTGGTTGAAATCGAATGTCGTTTGACGTGTTTCGGACTTGAAAACGGAAAATTTATGTTTTATGAAAAATTGGAAGAAATCATGTGATTTGAGGCTTGATTCTATGTAAATGATGTTATTTTGGCGATTTGACCGCACAAGTAAGTCCGTAGGATGTTTTTGAGGTTGTGTGCATATTTGGTTTGGAGCCCCGAGGGCTCGGATGAGTTTTGGATAGGTGTTGGATTGCATTTTTCATTTTTGGAAAAATCTGGTATTTTTGCTTCTGTGATCTTCGCAATTGTGAAGATGAGCCTCGCAATTGCGAGCGTGCGAATATGAGTTTTGAGTCGCAAAAGAGAAGCCTGGGGTCTGGGCATATGGTCGCAAATGCGACCCATTTTCTCGCAACTGCGAAGGGCCTCCATCCTCGCCTGGAATCGCAAATGCGAACTTTTATCGCAAATGCGACCATCGCAAATGCGAACAAAGTTCTGCAAATACGAAGGTCAGGGAACTGAGTAGTGTTCGCAAATGCGAACAAAAATGTCGCAATTCCCATACCTGCAATGGTTCGCAATTGTGAACCCAGTTTCACATTTCCCATATCCACAGCCCAACAAATTTTATACTTAGCCGAATTTTCATCACTTTCACCATTCTTTCAAAACTCAAACACCCTGGGCGATTTTTTAAGAGCAAACTTCATCCCAAATCACTTGTAAGTTGATTTTTACTCAATTCTTTCAATCTTTAACATCATTTATCATGTTTTCATCTTAAAATCAAGGTTTTTCATGGGTGAAAAAGGGAATTTTGGATAGAACCTAGGTTTTCTTAAAATTGGGGATTTGGACCTCAATTTGAGGTATGATTTCAAAACAAATCATATATATGAACTCGTGGGGGAATGGGTAATCGGGTTTTGGTTCGAACTTCGTGTTTTGACCACGTGGGCCCGGGGGCATTCTGTGAATTTTTTAGTAGAACTTTGGAAAATTCATTTTCATCTATTCAAATTGATTCAATTAGAATTTGTTGATGCATTCAAGTAATTTGTGACTAGATTCGAGCGATTTTGTGGTGAATTCGAGGGGTAAAGCTATACTAGAGGCTTGAGTGGATTTTTGGAGCATTTGAGGTAAGTGTTTGATCTAACTTTGGCTTGAGGGAATATGATAAGAGTGTTATTAATTGGTAATTGCTAAATGATCGAGTACGGTGTATAGGTATGGTGAAGAGTATCTATACACCGGTGTCTAGCATGACCGTGGGTCTTTGTTTGTGCTTATTTTTAGTATATTTTGGAACTCTTCCAGGCTAAATTAATGATTTCTACATAATGTGAAGAGAATGAGGATTAATTGTTAATTGTGAATTCTTTGGAGCGTTGGCTCGAACGATAAAAATACTATTGAGTAAGAAATGAAAGAAATGGAAAGAGATGTGATTAATCCCTTGCCGGGATGGTTTGAGTATATTAATTATCTCTCTTACCGGGATGTGAAAGTTGTTGTTATTGCCCCCTTGCCGGGATTTAGTTGTTTAATTGTATTTTTCCCTTGCTGGGACATATTCTTATTATTGTTTATTCTCTCACCCATTTGGTTGTGCTTGCTGTTTGGGTGAGGAAGAGTGATAATGCACGAAGGGTCATTCCGTGCCTTGTTTGATTATATTTGCACGAAGGGTCATTCCGTGCTATGTTTTGATTATATTCGCACGAAGGGTCATTCCGTGCCATGTTTCGATTATTTATGCACGAAGGGACATTCCGTGCTCTGATTTGACTGTACTTGCACGGAGGATCATTCCGTGCCATGAAACGAGAGTTATGTGAGGAAAAGCACGAAAGGTGATGCCGTGCATTCTATTTGATTGCTTTAGGTGAGGATGAGAGTAAAAGCACGAAGGTTGATGCCGTGCGACTGTTATTTTCCCTGTTTTGTTAATTATTGTTGTGCCCTGTTCCTCACTTAGGTTGATGATTTTTATGTCCGGATTGTGCTCCCCCATAGAATGCTCCCCTCCCCTTTTTACTGCTTAGTTTCGACATTCTTTCATATTATTGCATATGTATATATATTGAATTGCACAGGTTGATTTGGTAGTCCTGTCTAGCCTCGTCACTACTTCGCGGGGGTTAGGCCAGGCACTTACCAAAACATGGGGTCGGTTGTGCTGATGCTACACTTCTGTGCTTTTTGCACAGATCACGGTATCGGAGCAACTTTTGGACCACAACAGTAGCATACTGAGCAGGAGCTGACTTTAGTCCAGGGACTTATGAGGTAGCCTAGCTGGCGTTCGCAGGCCAAAGTCCCTTTCCATATTTTCTGTTTGTTTTCATTATTCCGAGACAGACATTATGTATTTTCTATTCGGAGTTGTTTGTAGCACTCTTTAGTGGTTCGTGAGATAGTGACTCCAGTCTTGGGTAGAGAAATATTAAACTTTCGCATTTTTGGTTTCCAGTTGTTTAAGTTTTAAAGACTTCCGCTTTTAGTTAAATGATTATTATTATTATTGTTGGATTGTTATCGAAAAATATTTAAATGCTTGGCTTGCCTAGCTCCGACAGTAGGTGCCATCACGACTTCCGATGGTGGAAAATCCGGATCGTGATAGTTCGGCCCGTTCCATAAATAAACACATACCCTGCTCGTGGATCATGCATGCGACACAGATACACATAGGGATACATGCCCAATCAGTCAATTAAGAACTTATCGGGGAATATTTATCCAAATGAAATCAATTCTCCTTTAACAAATGTTAAGAAATAAAGTTTAATCCTTTTAGAAATTCACTTACTAATTCAATGTGATTTAAGCAATTCAAGTTATCAATGGGTTCATAAACAATCAAAGTATAACATGCTTTTGGGTCCTAACTACCCGGATAATAGCATAATAGTAGCTACGTACGGACTCTCGTCACCTCGTGTGTACGTAGCCCACGCAAATAGGAGCACATAATCAATTATTTTACCTATGGGGACAATTCCCTCTTACAAGGTTAGAAATAAGACTCACCTCGCTCCGAAGATCCATAACCGGCATTCCATGCCCTTCTAAAGACTCTACTTGATGCACCACGCTCCAAAACTAGCCAACGGTTACGCAAATCCATTAATATATGCTCAAATATTTATTACAATCTAATTTATAGCAATTCCTGACTCCGATCGAAAAGTTGACCAAAACTCCCTCAGGCCCACGTACCCGGAATCCGAAATTTTTCGAAGATAAAGATTGCCCATGACCTTAGGAACTCAAATATATAATTTTCTCTAGATTCCATACCCAAAATCGTGGCTAAATTCCGAGAATATAATTTCTAGGTCTTTCTACCAAAACCCAAAATTTTTCTATACAATTCTACCAAAACTCAAATATATAATTTTCTCTAGATTCCATAGATATTTGTCAAAGTAAAGGATATATTTGGCAATTCTTTTAATTTACTTAAACAAGAGAATGTAAGAAACTGGACAATTTAAATAAAATCCTGATGAAGGGCTTACATGTTGCGCATGAACAAGCCGTGATAGGTTCGGGTAGATATGATTCTAACTTTGACATGATTATTTGGATCCCAGTTGAGAGATTCGAAGATGAATCTTTACTTGAATTTAGCTTTATTTGTAAGTTATCCATATGAGATAAAATATTGTGATAATCAAGTATACACGATTAGCTTTCAAAAATTCTCTGCTCTCAGGAATCCAACATGAAGATGAATGCTTAATTCTAAGAAAAAGCTTCAACCACATGAACGTATAAGATGAAATAAAATGCAATAGCTTCAACAGTAACTTTATTCCTCTGACCATGCACTCTAGACAAATAACAAATTTATTTAACATGGGAGAAATCATAATTAATTTAAAACTTTAATCGCATCTACTGAACAAATTAAACTCTAGTAACGTAAGTAACATTCTACGAATAATAGTAAATAAACTAAGATGGATTATGTACTTTCTATTATGAGTAAAATTCTTGTGTGAAAGTATTCTGAATTAATTAGTAAAATATATTAGCATTAACAGTTGTGCGAGCGAGTCATCGAGGACTCGAGGTACGTAATCTGTTAGAAGAGAGAAAAACAATTTTTCGTTGAATCAATATTAAATCTCTAAGGAAAATAATAACAATTTTTAAATGAAATTTCATTTGAACAGATGGCAAATTTTAAATGTTTGTTTGAAACAAACTCCAAACTTTTAAAAACTGCGATTGATTTAAGCCAAATACCATCAAGTGACAAATATAGATAGATGCATGTGACGTCATGATTGTATTAGGGAAAAATATATACATAAATGAACGAGGATAATGCATGACACGTGAAACCATCAAAGGGTTATAATTGATTAAAGAATCATAGACTGGTGCGGTGAAAAAGAGGTGCGAGACAAAAGAATAAAAAAGAGATACGGGATCAAAAAGGAGTGTCGAGACACGTAGACTGGTCAAATTGTCAAAAAATTACAACTAGCCAAGAGGCACGAGTTGCAATAGATACGAGCAAATGGCAGAGGAAGAGGCACGAGCATTATTCAAATAACTCAGCGCTCGTACCTGTCTAGGTCATTTATATCCGAGAATCAAAAGGAATGAATCTGACAATAGAAAAGGGTGCAGATACGACATTTAATAGGCATTAAATATAGAATACGTTAGAGTATTTGTATTGAATGTAATGATTATGTAACGTAGCATTCAATGTCATTAATTTACTCACAATAGCCTCATTGCCTCGTTATGATTTGGGCAAAACGTATATCTCCAAGATGTCTATAAAAGGGAGATATCTGATTAAATGTAAACACACAAAACATCATTGAAATATACTTTGACTTACAAGCTTTCATATCTGAGTACTTGAAAATTCTTTTCTCTATTTATTTTTCGATTATCAGTAACCCGATTCTTCTATTTTTCAGATTTGACTAAAAATTCATTTTTTGGTTGAACAAATTGGTTCCGTTACCTGGAATCTGATAATCAACGTTATTTCTACTTGATTTTCTTGGTTCATATCAATCATGTCGAACAACAACGACAACACCCCAGGACTTCCAAAAATTCAGACAAACCAACAACTTCAAGGAAGTTCTACTCAAGATTCACCACAAGGTTCTCCACGAGGCTTCCCACAACGATCTCGTGAAGGCACTCCCGATGGGTCTTAGGCGAATGAACAGGATCAACTCAACAATGTTGAAGATATGAATGAGGCGTTGCAAAAAATAATTGCTTCTCAAGTTAGCAAAGCTCTTCAAGCCTTTGTTAACCAGTTACCTGTAGCCCCGCCAACACCAACTCCAAACAATAACACTTTAGAGAACCCCCGCTCCGGACTGGTTAATTCAGGAAGTGGAGGAACTCCTAGTGAAATGCAAGAAGGAGACCCAGATTTGTTTATTAAAGCACATTCGGAAGCTCAAAAAGTTAAAAAGAGGATGGAGGACATCTTGAAAATCAAGTAAGGGAATTCCGAGTTATTAGGGAATTCGTAGATAGATTTCAATGAGATAGAATGTTGCTACCACGAGTACCTGACAACTGGGCAGCCATAGCTTTTCCTAGTAATCTGAATGAGAAAAGTTCAGAAGCCACGAGGAGACTCAAAGAAAGCCTTCGGGAATTCCCAGCAACAACGTGGAACGACGTCTACAATAGGTATAGCACGAAGATGAGGATCGAGGAAGATATTATCTCGCGACTGAAAACAGATGAGAAAACAAGTTCAAGATGGGTAGACAATGAAAGGAGATCCGGTAAAAATAGGTACGATCCTTATATGGGACCTGGGGGTAAAGACTTAAGGTCAAAACAAGAAAGGTACGATCATAAGCCTAAACATAGAGAATTAGGCTCTTCATCAAGGTTCAGCAATGATCGTGGCACACGTGGACATCGAGATGATAATGGGAGTTTGAAGGCAAAGTTTGGTGGTTATAATTTTAATGTAACCACTTCCGAGCTCGTGGCTATTTTAAGAAGCATGGGAGATAAAGTACGGTGGTCAAAGGAGATGAGATCAAACCCAAGTAGAAGAAACCCTGATCACTGGTGTGAATTCCATAATGATCACGGGCATAAAATCGCAGATTGCAGATTTCTACAAAGTGAGGTGGATCATTTGTTAAATCAAGGATATCTCACTGAATTATTCAGTGAGAAAGGTAAACAAGCATATATGAAAAATCGACAGGAGCCCCCGAAGCCGCCCTCTCCAAAACGGACAGTCAACGTTATAAGTGGAGGAGAAGATGTCAATCGTGTCTCGTATACTGCAGCCAATAAAATATCCAAAATGACGATCACTCATGGAAAGCGGTTGCGACTCATGTTGGAGGAGGAGAATATCACGTTCAGCGATGTAGATGCGGAAGACCTCATGACTCCACATAACGATGTACTAGTAATATCATTACTCGTACATGATACTAATGTCAAACGTGTTCCAATTGATCCAGGTAAATCAATAAATATTATCTTGATACGAGTGTCACGCGAAATGCAAACTGAGGACAAGTTGGTTCCAAAAGCATATACTTTGTCAGGGTTTGATAATTCCAATGTCATAACCAACGGCGAAGTGATCCTGACCACCTTTGCAGAAGGTGTTGTCAAAGATACTAAGTTCCAGGTGGTAGATTTGGAAATGTCTTATAACATAATTCTTGGGAGGCCATGGATCCATGATATGGATGCTGTACCGTCAATGTTGCATCAAGTTATTAAATTTCCCTCACCATCGAGAATTTTCCAGATCAGAGGTGATCAACAAACATCCAGGAGTATAAACTCCATTGCAGATTCAACTGTTCAAAGCGAAGCCAAATAGCAATTACAGAATTCAGTTAAGGAGGGAGCAGTTTCAACCTTAACTGAAGAAGGAAAAACAGATGTGGATTCAAGGTCTGACACTATTCAAGAACCAGAGGAAAATGAGAACATTAAAACGACGATTGAAGAGTTAGAGGATGTGGTTTTATTTATACACTGGCGCGAGAGGAAAGTGTATATAGGAGAGAATCTCAGCCCAGAGGTAAAACGTAAGTTAATTGAATTTTTAAAAGCTAACGTAGATTATTTTGCTTGGTCCCATTCTGACATGATAGGAATACCACCGGAGATCATGACTTATAAATTGAATGAAGATCCATCATATCCCCCAGTCAAGCAAAAGAAACGAAAGCAAGGGGCTTTTAAGAATCAAATGATTCAGGAAGAGGTTCAAAAATTGCTCAAAATAGGGTCAATTCATGAGATTAAAGCTATTGAAGAAATTCCTGATGTACTTTCAAACAAAAAAGAAGTTCAAAGACTCACAGGAAGGACCGCGGCCTTGGGAAGATTCATCTCAAAGTCATCAGAAAAATGTTTCAAGTTTTTCTCAGCCCTTAAAAAACAAGATCACTTTGAGTGGAATGAAGAATGTCAACAAGCACTTAGGAACTTGAAGACATATTTGGCAAAACCACTACTGTTAGCAAAACCTAAGGTTGGGAAAAGACTTTTTATCTACCTTGCAGTTTCAAAAGTTGCGTTAAGTGCTGTATTGGTTCGAGAAGAACAAGGTAAACAATATCCTATTTATTATGTTAGTAAATCTTTGTTAGATACGGAGTCACGTTATCCACAATTAGAAAAATTAGCATTAGCTTTAATCATGGCATCTAGAAAATTGAGACCATATTTCCAATGTCACCCAATTGCTGTAGTAACTGCATTCCCCTTACGTAATATTCTGCATAAACATGAGTTGTCAGGAAGGTTAGCTAAATGGGCTATAGAATTAAGTGAGTATGAAATCACGTATCTACCCAGAACAGCAATAAAATCCCAAGTACTGGCGGATTTCGTGGCTGATTTTAGCCAAGGAATGCAATTGGAAGCCGAAAAAGAAGTTCAGGTACTTAATGGAGCAAATCCAGGGGGATGGACTTTATTCACTGATGGATCGTCTAACATTAAGGGTGCAGGCTTAGGAATTGTTTTAGTACCACCCATAGGAGAAGTTATTAGGCAAGCTATTAAATGTCATTCCGTAACTAATTATGAAGCAGAGTATGAAGCTGTAATTGCAGGTCGGGAATTGGCACGAGAACTAGGGATAAGCTAGGTGGTGATCGAAAGTGATTCTCAACTCGTGGTTAATCAAATGCTGGGGACTTACACAGCCAGGGAAGTAAGGATGCATCAATATTTGGAAAAGGTAAGGGAACTGATAAAACAGTTCCAGTCTTGTAAGGTTATACAAATACCAAGGGATGATAATGTTGAAGCAGATGCCTTAGCGAACCTTGCATCAGCAGCTGATATAACAAAGGATGTCAATGCCTCAGTTATACATTTATTTCACTCGGTTCTCGAACCTGATAATAATAAGAAAAATTTTAATAATCTAACTTGGGATTGGAGAAATGAACTTGTAGCTTTTTTTGCAGTATGGTATCGTACCTGATGACAAGACAAAAGCACATGCACTTCGTAAAAAGGCAGCTCGTTACTGTTTAAAACAATGTAACCTTTATCGAAAAATGTTTGGTGGCCCATTAGCAAGATGCCTTGGACCTTCTCAAATGGAATATGTAATGAGGGAAATACATGAAGGACATTATGGAAACCACGCAGGAGGAAGGTCACTGGTAAGAACTTTGATCAGGGCAGGATATTACTGGCCCAAAATGGAAGAAGAAGTAACGAACTTCGTAGCTAAATGCTATAAATGCCAGAGATACGGTAATAATATGCACAGACCTGCTGAGTTGTTATATCCGATTATTGCACCGTGGCCATTTATGAAATGGGGAATGGACATAGTTGGACCATTGCCTCAAGCTAAAGGAAAGGTAAAATTTCTACTCGTACTCACTGACTATTTTACTAAATGGGTAGAAGCATGAGCATTTAAACAGGTACGATAAAAAGAAGTCAAAGATTTCATTTGGCGAAATATCATTTGGCGATTTGGTGTACCAAAAGAAATTGTATGTGACAATGGTCCGCAATTTATCGGAGCTTGGGTAACGGAATTCCTTCAAAGTTGGCAAATAAAAAGGATAACATCAATACCATATCATCCAGTAGGGAATGGGCAATCAGAATCGACAAATAAAGTCATCATCAATAATTTAAAGAAATGATTAGAAGAATCGAAGGGTAACTGGACTGAAGTATTACCTGGAGTCTTGTAGGCATATCACACAACCACGAAAACAAGCACATGTGAGACCCCCTTTTCCTTGGTTTACGGGTTTGAGGCACTTATCTCGGTTGAGATAGGGGAGCCAAGCACGAGGGTGTCTCAAGCAACGCAGGAATCTAATGATGTAGAGATGCAGGTCAATTTAGATTTTTTAGAAGACAAGAGAGAGGCTGTGTTAATAAGAATGGCCGCACAAAAGCAAGTGATCGAACGATATTACAACAGGAAAGCTCGTTTGTGATACTTCAAAATTAGGGACTTTGTGCTTAAAAAGGTCTTTCAATCTACAAAGGCAGCCAACACTGGTAAGTTAAGTCCAACTTGGGAAGGTCCCTATAGAAATCATGATATTGCAGGGAAAGGAGGATATGAGTTGGAGACAATGGACGGGAAAATACTTCCCTCACATTGGAATGCTATTCATTTGAAGAGATATTACTTCTAAGAAAAGACACTCAGTCAGGTATCATTATGTTATATTTTTTTTAATTATTAATAATTTTTTGACTAACGATTTTAGATGATAGGCAAAACGCTTACCCGTACTAAATGATGAGTCACGACCTGTGAGGCAAAATGGAATACACTAAAATTCCAGGCTCAGGGTTACAATAATTTTGATACAAACATACACGGGTAAAGCAGTCTTCATCTATAATCATAAACCCGAGCCCCGTACGTATTTCCTTTTAAGGAAAAGGGCCAGATGGAGGAAAATATCAAGTGCTCGAGGCTTTATACTTCAACACTCAAACACTTGGGAGACTACATAGAATATACAGTCACGTGTATATAAAAGGCAAAGAGGATGGAGTAAAATCAAGCCTAAAAGAAGTTAAGTGCAGAGTGGAAGCTAAATGAGTCGTGACATTCTATCATAGTATTCTTTCCCATGAGAACATTGGAATCACCTCTCAAACACTTCCTAATTAGGGTGAAGGCTGTATATGAAAATGGGTTATAAGGAAAAACCCAGTATCTATTGTTCTATTTTTTATGAATCTGTTACAAGAAAAATAGTTACGAGAAAGTTATAGATGTAATTCAAATACATGTAAGGAATGATTTACAACTTGTCAAAGTTCATGAGTAAAAACTTGTTCAAGTTATTCCAAATAAATATGTATGTTCCTATTTCTTATATCACATAAAACACCATTATGAAGTTGAGACGTCTTCTTCATCAAGTGTCAATATATAAAAGGACCCTATTTTATAAAACTCATGTTATTTAATCGTGAGAATAATGAAAGCATTTTCAGAAAGTAAAAATGCAATCTATTCTTTAAGTCCTACAAAAATAAGAGGCATGAACAAAAAAGACGGAAGTTTGAAAAAACAAACTTCTTAAATATTAAAAATCAAGTATAAAACTTGATCATCGAATCAAAAGAGCCCCTTAAACAAAGCTTGGGGACTTGAAGTCTTAAAAAACTCTAAGTTAGGAATTTAACTATAAAAAGTTATTATAAAAACCAAAACTTTGAACATAGACTTCCAGATGGGCACCCGCAAAAAGGGGAAACCCCAAATTACAAAAAAGAACCTTTTATGGTAAAAGAACTAAAGAGGGATCATTTAAAGGCTCAACTATATTTGCATCATCAACATCTAAGAGTTGATCTTCAGTCATGGTAGTGGCAACATTCACCGGAAAAATCCCAACTTGACTAATGACGATAGGCGCGGAAGAACTCAAAGAAAGTGCAACACTAGCAGTGATCTCATCTGACACAAGAGTCCTAGGAACAACAGACATGGGGAATTCAGATACAGGAACTTCATCTATGGAAGCTTCAACCAAAGCAGTCTCAATTAAAGAAGTTTCATTTGAAGGAACCTCAATCTAAGAGTCTTCAACTACGGGAAGACTAGTTTCAGGAGATGAAAAATCTGGTGGCTTTTGTGCTCTCTCAATGGCTTCATTTACCTTAGCCAACTCGGATTCAAGGTTAAAATCTTCCTGGCTCACCTCTACCAAAGTGTCACGGCGGGTCTTGAGAAAAGTCCAACTCACTTCAATGTTGGAAGATTCCTCGAGAAGTTCATAATCCTTCTCCCAGGCCGTAACTTCGTTCTTAAGCTCCTCATTCTTAAGAAAAATAAAATCATGAGATGACTGTAATGAGATGTGAGAATTTTATAAAGCACAAACTTTGTCTGTAGGGGCTCATAATTTTTCTTCTACTCGAGCAAGTTCTTGAGCCACCCCTTCTGCATATGTTTCCTTCTGAGTCAACAAAGCCTTCAAAGCATTATTTTCATCAGCAACCGTGGATAATTGTTTTACAAAAAGTTCTTTTTCTCTCTTAGATTGATCTGTAGTGGCCTTGACTATTGCCAATTCAGAGGTAAAAGTTTGGACTTGTTTCTCTAAAGAACTTTTTCTCCTCTCCAAAATGTCCATTTCAATATGTAAACTCTCATATTGACCTTTCCAATTGTTAGCCTCCAATTGAGAGTCACGAGCAACTTCTTCAGCTTCATGAGCAGTTTTTTTCCAGGTCACGAGCCAGTTTCTCTAAAAGAGGAACTCGGTTCATAAGCTCGATACCAATAAGATTAATATTTTCATGTAAAGTATATAAGGTTAAAATTCCTAAAGGAAAAAATCTTTTAAGAAACAAAAGAGATTAAGGAATACCTTTAGACTGGCATGAACAATGTCGTTCAAGAGAGTCATATTACTATGACTCTCGAGTTTTGCTTTTTCAATGTGGACAATTAAAGGCTCAAGCCAGGTGTCGGCTTGCCCAGATTTCCTCAGACGGCTGCTATTAGCAGGGACTTCAATGGTAACACTCCTCATAGTGGAACTCCTACTTGAGCAGCCCACTTCAGTGTGATGGACTATGGGAGGAGTGATTGTTGGAGAAGGAATAGTAGAATAAGGAATGGAAGTAATCGATAAGAGAGGCAGAGAAGCGATCACAGGAATTGCAGAGGAAGACAAGGGAGGTTCATCCAAAACCGGACCTAAAGGACCACTACTAAAACCACTAATAAAAAGCTAGTTTATAGATTCGACAGTATCAGAGGGGGGAGAAAAGTCATCATCAGGAATGACTACTAGAGCTATAACAGGTTCGGAAAGGGGCAGTTCAGGAGAGACATTGGTCTCATCATCAGAGACAATTCGTCTCCTGGCTCATGGTCTAGTTACCAAAGGGCCGTCACCCTCTCCTTCAGAATCATCTTCAAGAACTGATTTCCTTTTCTCAGACCTCGAGGGAGCTGAAATATCCTAGTGTGATCCTAGCAATATGTGTTGGCCACGTAATGCCAAAACACCTTCAAGAGTGACTCCTCGAGTGGCAAAACCTAAGAAAAGAAAGATTAAAAAGACAAGATAGCAAAGGATACTTAAGGTAAAAAAAAACTCTTACCATGAGTCTTTGGTTTCCAACCGTAGCGACTGGAAAGGATTTTCCACATCCTACCTTCCATTGGTGCAACCTTCAAAAGTTTTTCTACCCAACCACGAATATTTGATACGGGTTCAACCATACCCATGGTTGCTGAAAAAGAAACACAATAGTTAAAAACAGGTAAGGTAGAGAATAAAAAGGCATAGGGATATTTAATACTTACGTGGAAAATTCCACTTCTCTGGGAAGCAGATGTTTTTTTCACCGACTAAACCCACGGTGGATGAAGCAACATACCAGCCCCAGTCTTTATCATCTTCAAGATTTACCAAGACTCTTTTGCTCCTGGTTGCTAAACCAAATATTCCGTTTCGGAAAAAACCTAGGAGAGTAGAGGTGACTTAAACGGGGGAAAGTAAAATCTACGTTGGCCTTGCTAGCAAGATGCCTCAAGTGTGACGACCCGGCCCGTCGTCACGTGAGTTACCGCCCATTTTCCCCCATATTATATTGCACCATGTTTCAATATCAGTATTTAAAGTTGATCGGGTAGAATTGGATTAGTTTTAGTTGGAAATGAGGCAATTAGCCTCTTAGGTGGAAGCTTGTTTTGGGAAAGTCAACCGGAAGTTGACTATATAGTTAGAGGGCTCGGATGCAAATTTCGGTGGTTTAGTTATCTTTGGGGGATGATTTGTGACTTAGGAGTGCGATCGGAATTGAATTTGGAGGTCCGGCGTAGAATTAGGCTTGAATTGGCGAAGTTTGAATTTTGGCGAATTCCGGTTGATAGGTGAGATTTTGATCTGAGGGTCGGAATGGAATTCTGAGAATTACTATAGCTTCGTTAGGTCATTTTTGAGATGTGTGCAAAGTTTTAGGTCATTCGAACGTCGTTTGGTCGGGTTTTTGATCAGATGTGAGTTTCAGAAGAATTTGATAAACTTAGGCTTCGATTTGAGTAAATTTGGTGATTTTGATGTTAACTATAGTGTTTTGACAGTTCGAGCAAGTTTGAGTAAGGTATTGGGTAACGTCTGTGCTTTTCGTTGAGGTCCCGGGGGCCTCGGGGTGAATTCGGGTGGTTAAACGGATGATTCGGAGTTTGTTGCAGGTTTGAAGTTTTGCTGGTTCTGTCATTTCCGCATCTGCAGAAAAGGGACCGCATAAGCGGTTCCGCAGACGCAGCGTAGTGGTCGCAGAAGCGGTCCTCGAAGGACCAGGGATTTCTGCAGAAGCGGACCTGGATCCGCAAATGCGGCGACCGCAGAAGCGGTTCTAGACTGCATAAGCGGTCCAAGGGATTTTAAGGCAGACCGCATAAGCGGTCATTTGGTTGCGTGTGTGGTGACCACAGGTGCGGTTATTTGACCGCATAAGCGAAAATGACTGGGCAGAACCATATTAAGCCTTCTTCGCGAATTTTGAAGGAGAAAACATTTTGGACTACGGACTAAGGCAATTTTTGGGCGATTTTGAAGAGGGTCTCGAGAGTCTTCATCAGGTATGGATTCTTGGTCTTAGATTATGTTGTTATAGTGTAAAAACATGGATTAACACTGAAAATCCAAGGGAATTAAGGCTAAAAATGGAGGTTAGGGCTTGAAACTTGAAAGAGTTTAAACTAGTGATTTGAGGGGCCAAATGGACTCCGATTTTTGTGAATTTGGTATGTATGAACTCATGGCGAGATAAGGGAGCCGGTGATGTTAATTTTTTAATTTTTCCAGACGTGGATCCGGGTCTCGGGTTTTGCCAACTTCGTATTTTTCGGTGTTGTTCGAGTTCTTTTGGTTGGGTTATATTCCCTTAGCCTATTGTAATGTATTCGTTGTGGTTTTCGCCAGGTTCGACGCGCGAGGAGGTCTATACGAGAGGAAAGGGCATCACAGAGTAGTATTTGGCCGGCTAGAGGTGACTAATAGATGTAAGTGCCACTCTGAGGGTTTGAAACCCCGGACTTTCACATCGTAACGCTATATTGAGGCGTGACACGTATTCTACGTCGAGTGCGGGGTCGTTTACTATTGGGGATTGTGACTTGGTCTATCTTGGGTGATATTTATGCTATACTGGTGATTGATACGAATACTTTATCGATGTTATTTGGGCATGTTGCCATGTTTGGGGCCTAGTGCCGACTTGTAGAATCCTTCGGGGACCGACATTACTGTTTTAGCATATTTTTGCATATCATTTGAACTTAGTCCAAGGTTTTATATACTGTTTTGCAAACTCAGCCATATTTCTATGTTTTAAAAACTTAAATGATACTTTAAATGTTATTTCGGGTTGAGAACTATTGTTTTATAAATGCCCAAGGGGCTTATGATGTTTTCTGGACTGATCATGGGTGGCTCGAGCTGCGCGCCACAGTAGTGACTTAAAACAGTGGTAACAATGGCACTGTGTGATGTGACTTGAAACATTATGGGTGGCTCGGGCTGCGCGCCGCAACAGGAACTTGAAACAACGGTGAAAATGGCACTATATGATGTAAATGGTCAAGTTACAATGACTGACCGGGATTTGATTGATGCCACGAGATGGATTGATATTGCACTTGGGCTGTAGGAGCCCCTCCGGAGTCTGTACACACCCCTAGTGAGCGCCGTCGACGTTAAATGATTATGGGTGGCTCGGGCTGCGCACCGCGGTGGCTACTGGAATGTACCATCATATGTATTACATTGCATTCATGCAATTGTATTTTTAATTGTTGTTCAACTGTTTAGTTCCATACATTGCTGTATATTTGGATTATATCTTACTTTGTCTATTTACTGTGTTTTCTCATCTTCGGACTCTATTTATTTTTATTACTCACTGGGTCGGAGTACTCACTCTACTCCCTGCACCTTGTGTGCAGATTCAGGACATATCCAGACTGAGTGAGCTCTGTCCAGCATTCCTGAGGCATTCTCCGGGAGTATTTGAGGTAGTTGCATGGCATTCACAGCTGAGGATTCTCCTTTCTCTATCTTTACTTTGTGTATTTTCAGCTTTTAGACAGACTTGTATTAGGATTAAAACTCTATATTTTGAGGTTCATGGTCGTGACACCAGGTCCATAGTGGGCTGTATTCAGTATTTTGTTAAACTTCCGTATTTCTTAAGTATATTCTGGTATTTAATTTAAATGGCTTATTGATTCTCTGTCCTGTTAAGTGGGTTAAGTGTTGATAAATGGTCGGGCTTGCCTAGTAGTGTGTTGGGCGCCATCACGACCGGGTTGGGGTCGTGAAAAGTTAGTATCAGAGCCTAGGTTACTTGGTCTCACGAGTCATGAGCTGGTTTAGTAGAGTCTCGCGGATCGGTACAGAGTCTTCTGTACTTATCCTCGGGATGCTGCAGAACCTTTAGGAAAATTTCATATTCTTGGAATTCTTATCGTGTGACTTTGTTGATCCGGGAAATAAATTCTGTTATTCTATTCTCTCACAGATAGCGAGGACATGCGCTACCGGATATGGCGGACGACCACCATTACCACCTACTGAGGCCACCATAGGCCGTGGACGCGGTCGAGGTCAAGGTCGTGGTCAAGGCAGAGCCAAAGGGGCAGCACCTGTCAACCCACCAGTTGCCTCGGTGCAGGATCAGGCTCCAGCTGTAGAGACTCCAGCAGCACCTGTTCAGGCACTAGCTATGCCTATTGTGATTCCGGTTCTTCAGGAGGCCCTAGCTCAGATTCTATCGGTTTGCACTGGCCTGGCTCAGGCAGTCTCAGCCACTACTGCCGCAGCTACTTCTCAGACCGGGGGTTGTCATCAGACCACTGCTGCTTGCATGCCTGAGCAGGTAGTGCTGGGTTTGCAGACACCAGAGGCACCCCCAGTTCAGCATGTTGCCCCAGTTCAGCCAGTTGCACCGATTTAGGATGTTATGGTTTCAGTTATGCCAGACGATGAGCAACGTCGTCTTGAGAGGTTCAGCAGACTTTTACCTCCTACTTTTAGTGGTGCTCAGGGCGAGGATGCTCAAGGTTTTCTCGACAAGTGTCGACGTATGCTGCGGACAACAGGGATTATGGAGACTAGCGATGTATCATTTACTACTTTCCAGTTCTCAGGAGCAGCCTTCACCTGGTGGGAGGCATATGAGCAGCGTAGGCGGGTAGGCGCAGCACCTTTGTCGTGGTAGGAGTTCTCCACTCTCTTTCTGGAGGAGTGGGTACCGCAGTCTCAGAGGGAGGAGCAACGTTGGCATTTTGAGTATCTTCATCAAGGAGATATGACCGTGTCTCTGTATGAGATGAGATTCTCGGAGTTGGCTCGTTACGCTCCATGGATGGTCCCGACTGATCGGGAGAGGATTAGGAGGTTTGTGGACAGACTTATCTATCCCATCCGTATCCTGATGGCTCGAGAGAGGATTTTGAGTCATACTTTTGAGGATGTAGTTGATATTGCTCGAGATATTGAGGTGGATCGCCGTCAGGAGAGAGAGGAGCGGGAGGCCAAGAGGCCTCGTGGATCGGGTAGCTACAGTGGTGCTCGGTCTTGGGGTCAGTTTTAGCAGAGCGGAGGTCGTTCTTACAGGCCTCATCAGTCGGCTCATCCCGAGTATCGTGGGGCGTTTTCAGGTCGTGGTCACCGGGGGTTTCTGCCGGGGCAGTCTTCTTTAAGTGCCATCCCGGCACATAGTTCATCTGATGCTCCTTTGGTTCAGGGTTCTTCGGCGCCGAGTGCATCAGCTAGTCACTCTAGTGCGAGGGTTTCCCATCATTCCCCTTCTCCAGCACATGGTAGTTGCTACGAGTGCGGCGAGTTTGGTCATATAAAGAGGTATTGTCCTCGGCTTCGTGGTAGTCAGTCTCAGTAGAGGGATCAGCCCTCGTCTTCTGGTCTAATTTCTTCTTCATCTGCCCCACCAGCTAGGGGAGGAGGCCAGCCAGCTAGGGTCGCCCCAGGGGCGCAGGTCGATCAATCGGTGGTCAGACTCAATTTTATGCTCTTCAGGGCCGATCAGATGCTATTGCTTTGGATGCTGTTATCACAGGTATTATTTCAGTCTGCCACAGGGATGCCTTAGTTTTATTTGTCCCTGGTTCTACTTATTCCTATGTATCTTCATACTTTGCTCATCATTTGGGTACGACCCGAGGGTGTCTTGCTTTACCTGTGCACGTATCTACCCCGGTAGGCGATACTATCATTGTAGACCATGGGTATCGGTTGTGTTTGGTGACTACTGGGGGTCTGGAGACCCGAGTTGATTTATTGCTATTGAGCATGGTAGACTTGGATGATATTCTAGGCATGGATTGGCTATCTCCGTGTCATGCTAAGATAGTTACTTTGGATATTCCTGGTGTCCCGAGGATCGAGTGGCATGGTATGACTGACTATGTTCTAGCAGAGTTATTTCATTCCTAAAGGCTCAACGTATGGTTGGGAAGGGTTGTCTTTCTTATTTGGCATTTGTGCGAGATGTTGGAGCTAAGACTCCTAGTATTGACTCTGTCCCAGTTGTGAGGGATTTCCTTGATCTGTTTCTACCAGACCTGTCAGGCATGCCGCCAGACAGGGATATTGATTTTGGCATTGACTTGGTGCCAGGCACCCAGCCCATTTCTATTCCGCCATATCGCGTGGCGCCAGCAGAGTTGAAAGAATTGAAAGAGCAGCTTCAGGAACTCCTAGATAAGGGGTTTACTTGTTCTAGTGTGTAAACATGGGGTGCACCGGTCTTATTTATGAAAAAGAAAGATGGCACAATGAGAATGTGTATTGACTATAGGCAGCTGAACAAGGTGACAGTGAAGAATAAGTATCCACTACCCCGTATTAATGATTTGTTTGATCAGCTCCAGGGAGCAAGGTTATTCTCGAAGATTGACTTCCGTTCAGGCTATCACCAGCTGAAGATTAGAGATTCTGATATTATGAAGATAGCTTTCAGCACGAGATATGGGCATTATGAGTTTCTAGTTATGTCTTTTGGGCTGACTAATGCCCCAGCCGCGTTCAAGCATTTGCTGAACAACGTGTTTCGTCCTTATCTGGATTCATTTGTGATTGTTTTTATTGATGACATCCTGGTGCACTCGCGTAGCCAGGAGCAACATGCTCAGCATTTAAGAGTAGTATTACAGAGATTGATTATGCAAAGTTCTCCAAATGTGAGTTCTGGCTTAGGTCTGTGACTTTTCTGGGACACTTGGTGTCCAGTGATGGTATTCAGGATGATCCTAAGAAGGCAGAGGCAGTGTAGAGTTGGCCGAGACCGACTTCAGCCACGAAGATTCGTAGCTTCCTTGGGTTGGTAGGGTATTATCGCCGGTTTGTTCAGGGATTTTCTTCTATTGCATCGCCCTTGACCAAGTTGACTCAGAAGGGTGCTCCATTCGTGTGGTCCGAGGAGTGCAAGGAGAGCTTTCAGAAGCTCAAGACAGCTTTGACCTCGGCTCCAATGTTGGTATTGCCATCAGCTTCAGGTTCTTACACTGTGTATTGTGATGCTTCTAGAGTTGGGATCAGATCTCTATTGATGCAGGAGGGTAGAGTTATTGCATATGCTTCTCGTGAGCTGAAGCCCCAAGAGAAGAACTACCCTGTACATGATTTGGAGTTAGCTGCTATAGTTAATGCTTTGAAGATTTGGAGGCACTACTTATATCGCGTATCTTGTGAGGTGTATACCGATCATCGCAGTCTTCAGCATTTGTTCAGACAGAAAGATCTTAATTTGATGCAGCAAAGATGGCTCGAGTTGCTCAAGGATTATGACATTACCATTTTATATCATCCGGGGAAGGCCAATGTACTAGCTGATGCTTTGAGCCGGAAGGCGGTGAGTATGGGTAGTTCGGCATATATTCCAGTTGGGAAGTGGCCCTTTGCAGTTGATGTCCAGGCTTTGGCCAATCGGATGGTGAGGCTAGATATTTTGGAGCCTAGTCGGGTGTTGGCTTGTGTGGTATCTCGATCTTCCTTGTATGACCACGTTAGAGAGAGCCAGTATGATGGTCCACATATGCTTGTTCTTAAGGATAGAGTTCAGCGTGGTGATGCCAGGGATGTGACCATTAATGGTGATGGTGTGTTGAGGATGCAGGGCCGGATTTGCGTGCCCAATGTGGAGGGGCTTCGGGAGTTGATATTGGAGGAGGCCCACATCTCTCGCTATTCTATTCATCCAGGTGGCACGAAGATGTATCAGGATTTGAGGCAACATTACTGGTGGAGGAGAATGAAGAAGGATATTGTGAGTCATGTAGCTCGGTGTCTCAACTGACAGCAGGTCAAGTATGAGCATTAGAAGCCCGGTGGTGTTCTCCAGCACATAGATATTCTCGAGTGGAAGTGGGAAAGGATTACTATGGACTTTATGAGTGGTCTCCCTCGGACAGAGAGGACGTTTGATTCGATTTGGGTGATTGTGGATCGGCTGACCAAGTCCGCGCACCTCATCCCGGTGTGTACTACCTATTCTTCGGAGTGGTTAGCAGAGATTTTTATCTAGGAGATTGTACGATTGCATGGGTCCCAGTTTCCATCACATCATATAGGGGTACTCAGTTTACTTCTCAGTTATGGAGGATTTTTCAGCGAGAGTTGGGTACACAGGTAGAGCTGAGTACAGCGTTTCATCCTCAGACGGACGGGCAGTTCGAGTGTACCATTTAGATATTGGAGGACATGTTGCGTGCCTGTGTTATTGACTTTGGAGGTTCTTGGGCTGATTGCTTGCCCCTTGCAGAGTTTGCTTACAACAACAACTATCAATCCAACATTCAGATGGCGCCATACAAGGCCTTATTTAGGAGACGATGTAGATATCCGGTTGGTTGGTTTGAGCCCTGCGAGGCTTGGTTATTGGGGACCGAGTTAGGCCAGGATGCCTTAGATAAGGTGAAAGTGATCCAGGAGAAACTTTGTGCAGCTCAGTCGCGTCAGAAGAGTTATGCGGACCGGAAGGTCCGAGATGTATCTTATATGGTGGGCGAGAAGGTCTTGTTGAAGGATTCGCCTATGAAGGGCGTCATGCAGTTCGGGAAGAAAAGGAAGCTGAGTCCGAGGTTCATTGGCTCTTTTGAGATACTTAGGAGGATTGGGGAGGTGGCCTATATGCTTGCTTTGCCACCCAGCCTGTCGGGAGTTCATCCGGTATTTCATGTGTCTATGCTACGGAAGTATGTTGGGGACCCTCCTCATCTGTTGGAATTCAGTATAGTACAGCTGGATGACGATTTGACCTATGATGTAGAGCCAGTGGCTATTTTGGGTCATCAGGTTCGGAGGCTGAGGTCAAAGGATATAGCTTCGGTGAAGGTGCAGTGGAGAGGTCGGCCCGCGGAGGAGGCTACTTGAGAGACCGAGCGGGAGATACGGAGTAGATATCTTCACTTGTTTGAGGCTCCAGGTATGTTTCTTGACCCGCTCGAGGACGAGCGTTTGTTTTAGTTTGGGAGGATGTGATGACTCGTCCCATCGTCACGTGAGTTACCACCCCGTTTCCCCCATATTATGTTGCACCATGTTTCAATATCAGTATTTGAGTTGATCGGGTAGAATTGGACTAGTTTTAGTTGGAAATGAGGCACTTAGCCTCTTAGAAGGAAGCTTGTTTTGGGGAAGTCAACCGGAAGTTGACTATATAGTTACAGGGCTCGGAAGCGAATTCCGGTGGTTCGGTTAGCTTCGGGGGATGATTTGGGACTTAGGAGTGCGATCGGAATTGGATTTGGAAGTCTGGTGTAGAATTAGGCTTGAATTGGCGAAGTTTGAATTTTGGCGAATTTCGGCTGATAGGTGAGATTTTGATCCGAGAGTCGGAATGGAATTCCCAGAGTTGTTGTAGCTTCGTTAGGTGATTTTAGAGATGTGTGCAAAATTTCAGGTCATTCGAACGTCGTTTGGTCGGGTTTTTGATCGAATGTGAGTTTCAGAAGAATTTGATAAACTCAGGCTTTGATTTGAGGAAATTTGATGATTTTGATGTAAACTATAGTGTTTTGATGCTTCGAGCAAGTTTGAGTAAGGTATTGGGTCATGTCTGTGCTTTAGGTTGAGGTCCCGAGGGCCTCGGGGTAAATTCAGGTGGTTAAACGGATGATTCGGAGTTTGTTGCAGGTTTGATGTTTTGCTGGTTCTCTCATTTACACATCTGCGGAAAAGGGACGGCATAAGTAGTTCCGCAGATGCGGCGTATTGGTCGCAGAAGCGGTCCTCGAAGGACCAGGGATTTCCGCAGAAGCGGACATGGATCCGCAAATGCAGCGACCGCAAAAGCGGTTCTAGACCGCATAAGTGGTCTAAGGGATTTTAAGGCAGACCGCATATGCGGTCATTTGGTCGCGTGTGCAGTGAGCGCAGGTGCGGTGACTTGACCGCATAAGCGAAAATGACTGGGCAGAACCATATTAAGCCTTCTTCACGAATTTTGAAGGAGAAAACATTTTGGACTTCGGACTAAGGCGATTTTTGGGCGATTTTGAAGAGGGTTTCGAGAGTCTTCATCAGGTATGGATTCTTTGTCTTAGATTATGTTGTTATGGTCTAAAAACATGGATTAACACTGAAAATCCAAGGGAATTAAGGCTAAAAATAGAGGTTAGGGCTTGAAACTTGAAAGAGTTTAAACTAGTGATTTGAGGGGCCAAATGGACTCCGATTTTTGTGAATTTGGTATGTATGAACTCGTGGCGAGATAACGGATCCGGTGATGTTAATTTTATAATTTTTCGAGACGTGGGCCCGGGGCTCAGGTTTTGCCAACTTCATATTTTTTGGGTATTTTTCGAGTTCTTTCGGTTGGGTTATATTTCCTTAGCCTATTATAATGTATTCGTTGTGGTTTTGGACAGATTCGACGCGCAAGGAGGTCGATACGAGAGGAAAGGGCATCGCGGAGTAGTATTTGGCCGGCTAGAGGTGAGTAATAGATGTAAATGCCGCTCTGAGGGTTTGAAACCCCGAACTTTCACATTGTAACGCTATATTGAGGAGTGACACGCATTCCACATCGAGTGCGGGGTCGTTTACTATTGGGGATTGTGACGTGGTCCATCCCAGGTGACATTTATGCTATACTGGTGATTGATACACATACTTTATCGATGTTATTTGGGCTTGTTGCCATGTTTGGGGCCTTGTGCCGACTTGTAGAATCCTTCGGGGACTGACATTACTATTTTAGTATATTTTTGCATATCATTTGAACTCAGTCCAAGATTTTATATACTGTTTTGCAAACTCAATAATATTTCTGAGTTTTGAAAACTCAAATGATACTTTAAATATTATTTCAGGCTGAGAACTACTGTTTTATAAATGCCTAAGGGGCATATGATGTTTTCTGGACTGATCACGGGTGGCTAGGGCTGTGCGCTGCAGCAGTGACTTAAAATAGTGGTAACAATGGCACTGTATGATATGACTCGAAACATATGGGTGGCTCGGGCTTTGTGCCGCAGCAGGAACTTGAAACAATGGTGAAAATGGCACTATATGATGTAAATGGGTCAGGTAACAATGACTGACCGGGATTTGATTGATGCCACGAGATGGCTTGATATTGTGCTTGGGTTGTAGGAGCCCCTCCGGTGTCTGTACACACCCCTAGTGAGTGACGTCAACGTTAAATAATTATGGTTTGCTCGGGCTGCGCGCCGCAGTGGGTACTAGAATGTACCATCATATGCATTGCATTGCATTCATGCAATTGTAGTTTTAATTGTTGTTTAGCTGTTCAGTTGCATACATTGCTGTATATTTGGATTATATCTTATTTTGGGTATTTACTGTGTTTTCTTAGCTACAGACTGTATTTATTTTTATTAATCACTGGGTCGGAGTACTCACTCTACTCCCTACACCTTGTGTGCAGATTTAGGACATATCCAGACTGAGTGAGCTCTGTCCTGCTTTCCAGAGGCATTCTCCGAGAGTATTTGAGGTAGCTGCATGGCGTTCGCAGTCGAGGATTCTCCCTTCTATCTCTACCTTTACATTTTGTATTTTCAGCTTTTAGACAGACTTGTATTTGGATTAAAACTCTATATTTAGAGGCTCATAGTCGTGACACCGGATCCATAGTGGGCTGTATTCGATATTTTGTTAAACTTCCGTATTTCTTCAGTATATTCTGGTATTTAATTTAAAATGCTTATTGATTCTCTGTCCTGTTAAGTGGGTTAAGTGTTGATAAATGGTCGGGCTTGCCTAGTAGTGTGTTGGGCGCCATCACGACCGGGTTGGGGTCGTGACACCAAGCAGGCAACAGCTCGCCATACTATTGGTCCAATTTGTCCCAAGCAAACATCGAAGAAGTGACAGAAGTCTAGAATGACCGGGTCGATGACTGGTTTGAACCCTAAAGTAAATGGGTAGGTATAAACAAAAGAATAACCTATAATATAAGAGGTGGATCTTTGATTTGGGTTAGGAATAATAATTGGAAAATCTTCAGCCCAATGACACTCCTTCCTAACTATGAGTACCAAAGCACTTGTGATTAGAGAGGGATAAGGATCGGCACGATCTAGTGAAGCAACTTGAGTTTTTAGGGATTCTTTGTCATAGTGAAAAGAAAATTCTGTGCGAATAATTTCTTCCACCAAGGGTTCATGCAGTGGCTCAGAAGAATCCTTGGTTCGAGAGGAACCCCTTTGAGAGTGCGAACCCCTGGTTCCAGAAGAAGGCCTAGAACCAGAAGGAGGTGTTGAAGTGCTACCACGAGTGGAGCTTAAATTGCGTAATATGCCTCCTCTTCTATGTCTTACAGGAGCATTAGGAAAATTATCTAGAATGGGAGTTTTCCTAGGGTTAGGATTTGACGAAGCCATGGATGCAAAAGTTGAATTAAAGCAGAGAATAAAAAAGAAAATTTGTAAGATGGCGAGGACACGTGTTATCGGACCTGGCGGACGACCACCATTACTACCTACTGAGGCCACCGGAGGCCGTGGACGCGGTCGAGGTCGAGGTCGAGGTCGTGGTCGAGGCAGAGCCGCAGGGGCAGCTCTTGTGGACCTACCAGTTGCCCCTGTGCAGGATCAGGCTCCAGCTGTAGAGACTCCAGCAGCACCTGCTCAGGTACCAGCCGTGCCTATTGTGATTCCGGGTCTTTAGGAAGCCCTAGATCAGATTATATCGGTTTGCACCGGCCTAGCTCTGCCAGTCTCAGCCACTACTACCGCAGCTACTTCTCAGACCGGTGGTGGTCATCAGAGCCCCCTCTACTTGCACGCTTGAGCAAGTAGTGCAGGGTTTGCAGACACGAGAGGCACCCCAGTTCAGCAGGTTGCCCCAGTTCAGCCGGTTGCACCGGTTCAGGATATTATGGTTCCAGTTATGCCAGACGATGAGCAGCATCGTCTTGAGAGGTTTAGCAGACTTTTACCTCCTACTTTCAGTGGTGCTTAGGGCGAGGATGCCCAAGGTTTTCTCGACAAGTGTCGACGTATGCTGCGGACAGCAGGGATTTTGGAGACTAGTGGTGTATCATTTACTACTTTCCAGTTCTCAGGAGCAGCCTTCACCTGTTGGGAGGCATATAAGTGATGTAGGCCGGTAGGTGCAGCGCCTTTGTCATGGCAGGAGTTCTCCACTCTCTTTCTGGAGAAGTAGGTAAAGAAGTCTTAGAGGGAGGAGCGACGTAGGCAGTTTGAGTATCTTCGTTAGGGAGATATGACCGTGTCTCAGTATGAGATGAGATTCTCGGAGTCGGCTCTTTATTCTCCATGGATGGTCTTAACTTATCGGGAGAGGATTAGGAGGTTTGTGGACGGACTTATCTATCCCATCCGTATGGTGCTACATCTAGGGGTTAGTTTTAGTAGAGCAGAGGTCGTTGTTACAGGCCTCATCAGTCGGCTCGTCCCGAGTATCGTGGGGCGTCTTCCGGCCGTGGTCACCAAGGGTTTCAGCCGGGGCAGTCTTCTTTGAGTACCCTTCCGGCACAGAGTTCATCTTATGCTCCTTCGGCTCAGGGTTCTTCGGCGCCGAGTGCATCAGCTAGTCACTCTAGTGTGAGGGTTTCCCATCAGTCCCCTTCTCCAACACCTGGTAGTTGCTACGAGTGTGGCGAGTTTGGTCATATAACGAGGTATTGTCCTCGGCTTCGTGGTAGTTAGTCTTAATAGAGGGACCAGCCCTCATCTTCTAGTCCAATTTCTTCTTTATCTGCCCTACCAGCTAGGGGAGGAGCAGGCAGCCAGGGGTCACCCCAGGGGCGCAGGTCGATCGGGCGGTGGTCAGGCTTGATTCTATGCTCTTCAGGGCTGGTTAGATGCTATTGCTTCGGATGCTTTTATCACATGTATTATTTCAGTCTGCCACAGGGATGCCTCAGTTTTATTTGACCCCGGTTCTACTTATTCCTATGTATGTTCATACTTTGCTCATCATTTGGGTACGACCCGAGGGTGTCTTGCTTTACCTGTGCACGTATCTACCCCGGTTGACGATACTATCATTGTAGACCATGTGTATCGGTCGTGTTTGGTGACTATTAGGGTTCTGGAGACCGAGTTGATTTATTGCTATTAAGCATGGTAGACTTCGATGTTATTCTGGGCATGGATTGGTTCTCTCCGTGTCATGCTATTCTAGACTGTCATGCTAAGACAGTTACTTTGGCTATTTCGGGTCTCCCGAGGATCGAGTGGCATGGTATGACTGACTATGTTCCTAGTAGAGTGATTTCATTCCTAAAGGCCCAACGTATGGTTGGGAAGGGTTTTCTTTCTTATTTGGCTTTTGTACGAGATGTTGGAGTTGAGACTCCTAGTATTAACTCTGTCCCAGTTGTGAGGGATTTCCCTGATGTGTTTCCAGCAGACCTACCGGCATGCCGTCTGACAGGGATATTGATTTTGGCATTGACTTGGTGCCGGGCACCCAGCCCATTTCTATACCGCCATATCGCATGTCGCCATAAGAGTTGAAAGAATTGAAAGAGCAGCTTCAGGAACTCCTAGATAAGGGGTTTATTCGTCCTAGTATGTCACCGTGGGGTGCACCAGTCTTATTTGTGAAAAAGAAAGATGGCACAATGAGAATGTGTATTGACTACAGGCAGCTGAACAAGGTGACAGTGAAGAATAAGTATCCACTACCCCGTATTGATGATTTGTTTGATCAACTCCAGGGAGCAAGGGTATTCTTGAAGATTGACCTCTGTATAGGCTTTCACCAGCTGAAGATTAGAGATTCTGATATTATGAAGACAACTTTCAGGATGAGATATGGGCATTATGAGTTTCTAGTTATGTCTTTTGGGCTGACTAATGCCCCAGTCGCGTTCATGCATTTGATGAACAGCGTGTTTCGGCCGTATCTGGATTCATTTATGATTTTTTTTATTGATGACATCCTGGTGTACTCACGTAGCCAGGAGGAGCATGCTCAGCATTTGAGAGTAGTATTACAGAGATTGAGGGAGGAGAAGGTTTAAGCAAAGTTCTCCAAGTGTGAGTTCTGGCTTGGGTCTGTGGCTTTTCTGTGACACGTGGTGTCCAGTGATGTTATTCAGGTTGATCCGAAGAAGGTAGAGGCGGTGTAGAGTTGGCCTAGACCGACTTCAGCCACGGAGATTCGTAGCTTCCTTGGGTTGGCAGGGTATTATCGTCGATTTGTTTATTGATTTTCTTCTATTGCATCGCCCTTGACCAAGTTGACTCAGAAGGGTTCTCCATTCGTGTGGTCCGAGGAGTGCAAGGAGAGCTTTCAGAAGCTTAAGACAGCTTTGACCTCAGCTCCAGTGTTTGCATTGCCATCAGCTTCAGGTTCTTAAACTGTGTATTGTGATGCTTCTAGAGTTGGGATCGGATGTGTGTTGATGCAGGAGGGTAGAGTTATTGCATTTGCTTCTCGTCAGCTGAAGCCCCATGAGAAGAACTACCCTATACATGATTTGGAGTTGGCTTTTATAGTTCATGCTTTAAAGATTTAGAGGCACTACTTATATGGCATATCTTGTGAGGTGTATACCGATCATCGCAGTCTTCAGCATTTGTTCAGACGGAAGGATCTTAATTTGAGGCAGCGGAGATGGGTCGAGTTGCTCAAGGATTATGACATTACCATTTTATATCATCCGGGGAAGGCCAATGTAGTGGCCGATGCTTTGAGCCGGAAGGCGGTGAGTTTGGGTAGTTTGGCATATATTCCAGTTAGGGAGAGGCCCTTTGTAGTTGATGTCCAGGCTTTGGCCAATCGGATGGTAAGGCTAGATATTTCGGAGCCTAGTCGGGTGTTGGCTTATGTGGTATCTCGGTCTTCCTTGTATGACCGCATTAGAGAGTGCCAGTATGATGATACACATTTGCTTATTCTTAAGGACAGAGTTCAGCATGATGATGCCAGGGCTGTGACCATTGATGGTGATGGTGTGTTGAGGATGCAGGGCCAGATTTGCGTGCCCAATGTGGAGGGGCTTCGAGAGTTGATATTGGAAGAGGCCCACAACTCGCTGTATTCTATTCATCCTGGTGCCGCAAAGATGTATCAGGATTTGAGACATCATTACTGGTGGAGGAGAATGAAAAAGGATATTGTGAGTCATGTAGCTCGGTGTCTCAATTGTCAGCGGGTCAAGTATGAGCATCGGAGGCCCTGTGGTGTGCTCTAGTGCATAGATATTCTCGAGTGGAAGTGGGAAAGGATTACTATAGACTTTGTAAGTAGTCTCCCTCGGACAACGAGGAAGTTTGATTCAATTTGGGTGATTGTGGATCGGTTGACCAAGTCCGCGCACTTCATCCCGGTGTGTACTACCTATTATTCGGAGTGGTTAGCAGAGATTTTTATCCTGGAGATTGTACGGTTGCATGGGGTCCCAGTTACCATCATATCAGATAGGGGTACTCAATTTACTTCTCAGTTTTACAGGACTTTTCAGCGAGAGTTAGGTACACAGGTAGAGCTGAGCACATCATTTCATCGTCAGACGGACGGTCAGTCTGAGCGTACCATTTAGATATTGGAGGACATGTTGCACGCCTGTGTTATTGACTATGGAGGTTCTTGGGCCGATTTCTCGCCCCTTGCAAAATTTGCTTACAACATTAGCTATCAATCCAGCATTCGGATAGTGCCATACGAGGCCTTATATGGGAGACGCTGTAGATCTCCGGTTGGTTGGTTTGAGCCCGGCGAGGCTAGGTAGTTGGGGACTGAGTTAGTCTAGGATGCCTTAGATAAGGTGAAAGTGATCCAGGAGAGACTTCGTGCAGCTTAGTCTCGTCAGAAGAGTTATGCGGACCGGAAGGTCCGAGATGTATCTTATATGGTGGGCGAGAAGGTCTTGTTGAAGGTTTCGCCTATGAAGGGCGTCATGCGATTTGGGAAGAAAGGGAAGCTGAGTCCGAGGTTCATTGGCCCTTTTGAGATACTCAGGAGGATTGGGGAGGTGGACTATTGTGAGCACGTGATTTTTGCCCTAAGCAAATTATTCCAAAAGTTTTAAATAATTAATTTCTTTATTATTTTATAATTTTTATGAATTTTGTTGCATTTTTGTGTTAATTGTTTGCATGATAATCCATATAAAAATATAAAAAATATGCATTTGCATTTAGGATTTAATTTTTCATTTTAGTATTAATTTGTTTTAGAATAAATTTAAAGAAAATCACAAAAAAATAGTTTCTTTGCACTTTAAATGTTAATTGTTGCATTTATCTTTAAATAGGACTTTTTTTGAATAATTTTAGAAGTTAAATAGTTTAATTTCGAATTATTAGGTATTTGGTTTAATTTTTACTTTTATAAAATCAGGAACAAAATACAAAATAAAATACAAAAATACAAAAAATGAAAATTAGTACAAAAAAAAAGAAAACAAAATAAAGTGAATATAAAAAGAAAATTAAAAGAAAAGGGCTGTTGAATTGAGCCCAGTATTAATTTACCCACCCAGGCCCAAGGGAAATGTCCATTTTAACAACCCAAGCCCAAATAGCCATCCTCATCCGGTCCAAATAATCCCAAAACGACCCCGTTTAAATGCGTGAGAGATCTGGGCCGTCTAAATTGATTCATCTAACGGTCCAGATTTTCCATAAGATTGGTATACAAATGTAATAATACACTTCATAACCCTAAAGACATCAAATCTCCTTCCTCGTACCCAATCTCCTGCCTCGTTGGAGCCACCGCCGGCGGCGAACGAAACCTATGCCAACGGCCCTCAAATTCACACCACCGGCTCGCCCTGTTCCCCTCTTTTCATTCCTGCCATTGGCTTCCCTCGAAACTCGCCAGAGCCCGTCAAATCTCCGATCAAAGATTTTTCGGGCACAATACAAGTTACTCCAAATGAATCCAAATTAACACCCTAGGATCGTCTAAGTCTCCTTTATCCAACCCTCTTAACCCCGTCTCTCAATTTCGGCCAGAAATGTTTGAATATCCATTTAAAACTTTTTCGGCCAAAACCCTAGTCGCCCCAAGTCGCCCTAAATTGATATCATATGTCCTTGGGCTCTCCTTACGAAGAATTAATTGTCGATTAATACTTAAATCTCACTGCAAAAAATCAATTTCAAATTTGAAAATGGCCAGTGAGTCTCTGTCGTTTTCTTAGTATTTCTTTTAAATGAGTGTTTTTGAGCTTAGTTTAATTAGTTTTCTACATTTTGTGATATTTTTAGTATTAGTCTTGGTTCATGCCTGTTAGTTAGAATGCTCAGTTGATAATTTAATTAATTGTTAGTGTCGGGATTAACTAAATAGTTAGCTTTATTAGATTAATTTTTGCACTTTTTGTTTACTTTTTTTAGGAGTTCTCTTTTAATATTCATGCTCTGTTCTTTGGATTTTTCATTTGTTATTAGTTAGTTTAATATAGTTTAAATTTGATCGTTGGATTCTGATTATTATTTCTGTTCGATTGATAATTAAACTTTAGTGAATTAGGATTTCACTTGTTAGTTGAAGATCAATTCAGTGCTTGGGGTAGTGCTTGGATATAGCTACAATTTAATATTAATCTCAAGATCATTTTAGGCTTTAGTAATAGAGGGAATGCTATGGAATAGGGTAGAGTTCATTAGAATGTTCTAGAATAGGACCTTAGTCACAATTTTAGAAGTTTAAGGGGTAGTGACTTGTGACACAAGTTAAAAATAAATGACTAATATGAAATAAACCAAGGGATTGAATTGTAAATAGAAAACTGAAGGCTGCTCTTACCCTTGCCTATAAAAGGCAGTGAGGCTGCCTTGAGAAATAAGTTGGAGGAGCCATAAAAATTCCCCCCAAAACCTCTTCCACGGATCTGAAATCAAAATTTGAAATTCAAATCAATAGAAGTAAGAGAAATCCTCCTTAGACATGAGATTACAAAAAAAAAAATCCAAAAACAAACACAAAATCAATAAAAAAAAAAAAAAAAACCTACTGTTACATTAGTTTTCATTCAATCTATTTCACAATTCGAGTTCCTAGCTGCCCTGGGTTCAAGTTCGAGTTGGTTTTTGAATCTATTCAAGCTGTTTGGTTTGTTTTAGTTACTGGGTTCAGGAAGTGTTCCTGGGTTTGATTTCAAGGTCGTTTGATTTGGTTCAAGCTGTTTTCACTCGATTTGTTGGTTTCCGTTTGGTTTAACTTTGTCCTTTAACTGCTGAATCTATTCTGGGCCTGTTTGTTCATCAATCTGCTGTGTTGCTGAATTACTGCATCCTGATTCCTTTACTCTTTCTTACTTGAATTGACACCTCAGGTACACATCTCGAACCTGGGCTTGATGTAGCTTCAAAGTTGAAAATGAAATAAAAACACTCGTTCATTTGCTCCTGAAAGTTATATTCGTTTGGATTGTACTGTATTATTAGTTTAAATGTGAGCTAAATGAACTCATTTAATGTAGTTCAATTGTTCAACGCAGCTTAATTCGAATTTGTATGTGTCTAGGCCATGGACTGTAATCAGAAGTTTTGGATTGTAAAGAGACTGTCTAGTTACTGAACTTTAGTTAGTTAATAGCCTCAATAATGTCATTTTGTGATTAGTTTTATTGAAAGTTTTAGCAATAGAATTAATTGTTTCTAGATCTACATGTTGCAATTAAAGCATTTGAGTAGTTGAAACCTATGTCTAATATAGTTGTTTAGCATAGCCTATTTAGTGTAATTTAATTAGACTTTTCTACCCTTATAATGTATGCTTTAACAATAGTTCTGTAATTAAGCTTTAGTAATAGTATTCCTTAATACATTTACCCAGTTGAAGTATGAGCAGTTAGATGTTTGTCACAACATGGGTATTTTGAATCCTTTAGCTACTGTAGGCATCCGTTATTGAAATGAAACAGTCTCGAATTTGGAAAGTAATCATCTGCTCTATATTTTCATGAGTTAAAAACGGATGTCCAGGCCTGAACACAGGGTAATCGTATGAGATTAGTCATTTTGAAATTAAGAACACATCAGTTATGGTGCCTTTAGTGATAATATTCTCGCCTGGGCCCAATGCTTTTCTGCACAAGGTCCACATCTGGATAGTATACATTTGTGGGCAAGACTAATTGGTTAAAGGCCAGCTTTATGGCCCAAGGTATGGAACGCTTCATTTAGGCTATACTGTTTAAGTTCAGCCCTTACTTGAATCTTACAGTAATGTCCATTGACTTGTTAATTGATTAGGCCTTTTAGAGACAAATAAAAATAGAAAAATTATAGTCACTTTAGGATTGACTTTTAAATAAAATGTGAGACGAGCCTCGCCAAATAAAGGCAAATTGCGGGGTCCTCAGTAACTATTATATTAAAATACTTAGAATTCGGGAGGACCCGTTTAGCAAATTTTACGGCCTTCCCCGAAATAATAAGGCGTTAGACTCTTTAGGCACGACTTTAATAAAATCACCTTTTTAAACTCGGGTGCGTATTTATGTGACCCAAATCAAAATATCAACGGAGTCGAAATGTGTTGACAACCATGGGTGCACTGGTGCGACGTGGTTCGAGACGCATTTTCACGACGTTGCAATTCTTATTAAAATAAAAATAAAAGCGGGTTATTAATAAAAGGCACATAAGTTAGAACATGTTTTTGAAATCAGATAAAATCAAATACAACAGTTGAGCGACCGTGCTAGAACCACGAAATCTGCGAATGCCTAACACCTTCTCCCAGGTTAACAGAATTCCTTACTCGGATTTCTGATTCGCGGACTGTTAACGGAGTCATATTTTTCCTCGGTTCGGGATTCAACCGGTGACTTGGGACACCATTAATCTACCAAGTGGCGACTCTGAATTTTAATAGTAATTCCTGTTCTGATTGTCCTTTAAGTGGAAAAACTCCTTTACGCCCTTGCGAGTGTAGTAGCGAAAAAGGAGGTGTGACACCTATATGATTGCTTTGCCACCTAGCCTGTCAGGATTTCATCCGATATTTCATGTGTCTATGCTCCGTAAGTATATTGGGGACCCTTCTCTTGTGTTAGACTTCAGTACAATACAGTTGGATGACGATTTGACCTAGGATGTGGAGCCATTGGCTATTTTGGGTCGTCAGGTTCGGAGGCTGAGGTCAAAGGATATAGCTTCGATGAAGGTGCAGTGGAGAGGTTGGCCCGTGGAGGAGGATAATTGGGAGACCGAGCGGGAGATGCAGAGCAGATATCCTCACTCGTTTGAGGCTCCACGTATGTTTCTTGACCCGCTCGAGGACGAGCGTTTGTTTTAGTTGGGGAGGATGTGACGACCCAGCCTGTCGTCACGTGATTTACCGCCCCGTTTCCCCCATATTATTTTGCACCATGTTTCAATATCATTTTTTGAGTTGATCGGGTAGAATTGGATTAGTTTTAGTTCGAAATGAGGCACTTAGCCTCTTAGGAGGAATCTTGTTTTGGGGGAAAGTCAACCGGAAGTTGACTATATAGTTAGAGGGCTCGGATGCAAATTTTGGTGGTTTGGTTAGCTTCGGGGAATTATTTGTGACTTAGGAGTGCGATCGAAATTGGATTTGGAGGTTCGGTGTAGAATTAGGCTTGAATTGGCGAAGTTTGAATTTTGGCGAATTCCGGTTGATAGTTGAGATTTTGATCCGAGGGTTGAAATGAAATTTTGAGAGTTGTTGTAGCTTCGTTAGGTGATTTTGGAGATATGTGCAAAATTTCAGGTCATTCGGACGTCGTTTGGTCGGGTCTTTGATCGAATGTGAGTTTCGGAAGAATTTGATAAACTTAGGCTTTGATTTGAGGAAATTTGATGATTTTGATGTTAACTATAGTGTTTTGAAGGTTCGAGCAAGTTTGAGTAAGGTATTGGGTCACGTCTATGCTTTTGGTTGAGGTCCCGGGGGCCTCGGGGTGAATTCAGAAGGTTAAACAGATGATTCGGAGTTTGTTCCAGGTTTGAAGTTTTGCTGGTTCTGACATTTCCGCATCTGCGGAAAAGGGACCTCATAAGCGGTTCCGCAGATGCGGCGTAATGTTCGCAGAAGCGGTCCTCGAAGGACCAGGGGTTTCTGTAGAAGCGGACGTAGATCCGCAAATACGGCGACCGCAGAAGCGATCCCCAAGTGATTTTAAGGCAGATCGCATAAGCGGTCATTTGATCGCGTGTGCGTTGACCGCAGGGGCGGTGACGGTAGGTGCAAATATTTGACAGCATAAGCGAAAATGACTAGGCAGAACCATATTAAGTCTTCTTCACGAATTTTGAAGGAGAAAACATTTTGGACTTCGGACTAAGGCGATTTTTCGGCGAATTTGAAGAGGGTTTCGAGAGTCTTCATCGGGTATGGATTCTTGGTCTTAGATTATGTTGTTATGGTTTAAAAACATGGATTAACACTGAAAATCCAAGGGAATTAAGGCTAAAAATAGAGTTTGGGGCTTGAAACTTGAAAGAGTTTAAACTAGTGACTTGAGGGGCCAAATGGACTCCGATTTTTTTGAATTTGGTATGTATGAACTCGTGGCGAGATAAGGGAGACGGTGATGTTAATTTGATAATTTTTCGAGACGTGGGCCCGAGGCTCAGGTTTTGCCAGCTTCGTATTTTTCGGTGTTTTTCGAGTTCTTTCGGTTGAGTTATATTCTCTTAGCCAATTGTAATGTATTCATTGTGGTTTTAGCCAGATTCGACGCGCGAGGAGGTCGATACGAGAGGAAAGGGCATCGCGGAGTAGTATTTGGCCGGCTAGAGGTGAGTAATAGATGTAAATGCCGCTATGAGGGTTTGAAACCCTGAACTTTCACATCGTAATGCTATATTGAGGCGTGACACGCATTCCACGTCGAGTGCGGGGTCGTTTATATTGGGGATTGTGACTTGGTCTATCCCGGTGATATTTATGCTATACTGGTGATTAATACATATACTTTATCGATTTTATTTGGGCTTGTTTCCATGTTTGGGGCCTTGTGATGACTTGTAAAATCCTTCGGGGACCGACATTACTATTTTAGCATATTTTTGCATATCATTTGAACTCAATCCAAGGTTTTATATACTGTTTTGCAAACTCAGCCATATTTCTAAGTTTTGAAAACTCAAATGATACTTTAAATGTTATTTCGAGCTGAGAACTATTGTTTTATAAATGCTCAAGGGGCTTATGATGTTTTCTGGACTGATCATGGGTGGCTAGGGCTGTGTGCCGCAACAGTGACTTAAAATAGTGGTAACAATGGCGCTGTATGATGTGACTCGAAACATTATGGGTGGCTCGGGCTGTGCGCCGCAGCAGGAACTTGAAACAATGGTGAAAATGGCACTATATGATGTAAATGGGTCAGGTAACAATGTCTGACCAGGATTTGATTGATGCCACGAGATGGCTTAATATTGTGCTTGGGCTGTAGGAGCCCCTCCGGAGTCTGTACACACCCTTAATGAGCTCCGTCGACGTTAAATGATTATGGGTGACTCGTGCTGCGCACCGCAGTGGGTACTGGAATGTACCATCATATGCATTGCATTACATTCATGCAATTGTATTTTTAATTGTTGTTCAGCTGTTTAGTTCCATACATTATTGTATATTTGGATTATATATTACTTTGTGTATTTACTGTATTTTCTTATCTTCGGACTGTATTTATTTTTATTACTCACTCGGTCGGAGTACTCACTCTACTCCCTGCACCTTGTGTGCAAATTCATTACATATCCAGACTGAGTGAGCTCTGTCCAGCTTTCCAGAGACATTCTCCGAGAGTATTTGAGGTAGCTGCATGGCGTTCGCAGCCGAGGATTCTCCCTTCTATCTCTATCTTTACTTTCTGTATTTTCAGCTTTTAGACAGACTTGTATTATGATTAAAACTCTATATTTAGAGGCTCATGGTCGTTACACCGGGTCCATAGTGGCTGTATTCGATATTTTGTTAAACTTCCGTATTTCTTCAGTATATTCTGGTATTTAA
>MU735025.1:16248-41123 GCA_026770625.1 Nicotiana glauca
TTGTATTCGTGGGTCATGTTGCATCATCAGAGGTTATTTAGGTTGATCCAAATAAGATTGAGGCAGTCAAGAACTGGCCTAAACCAGCATCAGCTACAGAGATTCGGAGTTTCTTGGGTTTGGCAGGCTATTATTGTTGGTTTGTAGAGGGGTTTTAATCTATCACAACCCCAATGACTAGGTTGACCAATAAGGATGCCCAGTTCAGATGGTTGGATGAGTGTGAGGCGAGCTTTCACAAGATCAAGATAGCTTTGACTACGACACCAATGTTGGTTTTTCCTATAGGTTCAAGGCCTTATAGAGTTTGTTGTGATGCATCTCGTATTGGGCTTGGTACAGTGTTAATGCAGGACAGCAAGGTCATTGCCTATGTTTCCTGGTAATTGAAGATTCATGAGAAGAACTATCTTGTTTATGATTTGGAGTTGGCACCCATTGTTCATGCATTGAACATTTGGAGGCATTATCTGTATGTCATGGTGTGTGAGATGTTCACGGATCACAAGAGTTTTCAGTATTTCTTCAAGCAAAACGAGTTGAATTTGAGGCAGAGGAGGTAGTTGGAGTTGGTCAAAGACTATGATATTACCATCTTATATCATTCGGGAAAGGCCAATGTGTTGGTTGATGCTTTGAGTAGGAAGTCAGCCAGTGTGGGCTGTATTGCTTATATTTTGGTCGGTGAGAGACCACTTGCTTTGGATGTTCAGGCTTTGGCAAATCAGTTCGTAAGGTTGGATGTTTCTGAGCCCGGCCGTGTGATAGCTTGCACGGTCTCTAGTTCTTCATTAATAGAGTGTATCCGTGATCGGCAGTATGATGAACCCCATTTGGGTGTCCTTAGAGACACGATGCGGCATGGAGGTGCCAAGCAGGTTACCTTAGGTGATGATTGCGTTTTGAGGTTGCAAGGCCTAGTTTGTGTGCCTAATGTAGATAGACTCCGAGAGTTGAATTTAGAGGAGGCCCATAGTTCCTGGTACCATATTTATTCGGGCGCCGCAAAGATGTATCAGGATTTGCGGCAACATTATTGGTGGCGGAGAATGAAGAAGGATATCGTTGCATATGTGGCTCGATATTTGGATTGTCAGTAGTTTAAATACGAGCATCACAATCATCTTAATAAGTTCCTTCACCAACTTTGGACACTCAATATAATATTGTCAATCCAAGAGATAGTGCAATCGATACATGAAAAGGAGCAGCTACATGTGTGAATAACGAGCAAAGAGCAAAGTATTTGAAAGAAACTGATAAGACTAAGAAGTCAATCAAAGAAGCACCTTCATGGAATCTTAATACTGCAAGCCCACTTATGGGAAGATTAGGCAGTCAACATGTGGAAGATGTGTTTGAGGAGGAAGGTAAAATGCAGTCAGATGATGAACAAGAGACAGAAGATGCTTATCATGAACATGACTCTGGGGAAGGAGTTAATTTTATAGATGAGGAGCAGACAGTGATGTGTACAAATATTATTGAGGGCAACCATGAAGGAGCAAGTAAGACAAGTGAGCTGAGCAGAACTGAATTAATACCAAACCTCCTGATATTGTGGGGCAAGGTAATATATGTCCTAATCCACCAGTTGTAAAACCTGATATAACCCTTAAACCTACTGTCCAAAAGAAAAACCTAGCTACAGTAAAACCTAACCCTAACTCTACTTTTGTAACGAATGATCAATGCTTTGAGATGCAGGGAAGTAAAATACCACCTCCAACTCCCAAGATTTAGAATACAACTAAGGAATGTGCTAGTAGAGCAGTCACTTCTAAACCAGTAAAAACTCAATTGGTCAATCAATCAGCTATAGCAAATGAAGAAGATAATGTAGAAAGAAAGGGAAGAGATATGGATGAGAAGTCTACAACTCAGAACTTTATAAATGTTGCTCGATAGGGTGACTTATCATCCAGACTTTTTGGAAAAGAAAAATCAGCTGGTAGAGGAAGGAAAAAGCAACAAAAAGAAACCTCTAGTATTACTGGTACTGGGGTTCAAACAAGAAGGACACTCTCTGAATCTACCAGCTAGCAATGAATTCTCTAATTTGGAACATCAGATCGGTGAAAACAAAAAACCCACTGAAAGGCTTATTACAATGAATATACAACATCACTTTAGGTTTGTGCAATTGATGGGACCAAAGCAACGGTCTAGGATGGAGTGAAACAATCGAAGAATAGTCTTTTCTCAGGCCTTTGTAAATATTTCTGACAAAATCTAGGCATTTATGAATGAAGACTATTAAGTTAATGTATTATTTGATATGGAGCAGCAACTTACACTAAGGCTTGTTGATTCAAGTACTCAGAAAGGAGCTAATTCTCACACTAGTTTATGCCTAATATGATGCCATAGAGAGGATAGAGTTGTGGGATAAACTGTATGCTTTGGCTTCTGATATGTAATACTTCATGGATTGTAGGAGGAGATTTCAATGTGATATAGGACGCTGAGGAAAAGTTTGGAGGTCTGCATGTGTCATTGAATGAAGTAAATGACTTTAGACATTGTATAATTACTTGTAACTTACATGATCTTGGTTTCAAGTGTATTGTTTTTTACTTGGTTGAATGGAAGGGCTGAAGACGATTGTATTTTCAAGAGTCTTGATCGAGTCTTGGAGAACATGGAGTTCCAGCATTGGTTTCCAAGTGTAGAGATCACTCATATGTCCAAAATTAGATCAGATCATAGCCCTTTATTAACTATATGTGATTCAAATTTTACTCCAATTAAGATGGTAATCAAAATACTAGATTATTTCATGTGCAAGTAAATGGTAGGAGAATAAGACTTCAGCTCAAAAGAATACAAAACAGTGTAGGTAATTGGCTTGAGGGTGATGCATCAATTGCAGACAAGCCAATCAAGTTCTTTCAAGATCAGTTTAGGGAGGCTGCTATTCTGTCTACATTTGTTATTATTGATCATTTTCCTCATATGGTGAGTTTGGAGCAAAATCAAAAACTGGAATGAAAACCTACGAAAGAAGAAGTGAAGCACGCTATTTTTGGTTTAAATGGAGATAGTGATGGATGACCAGATGGATTTACTAGGAAGTTCTTCCACAACTACGGGGAGATCATAGGAGATGTTGAATTTGCTATGGTTAGAGACTTTTTTAATGGGCAGGAATTTTCGAAGTTTGTTAATCATACAACCTTAGTGATGTTTCAAAAGAAGAAAGAAATTGTTATATTCTAAAATATGCGGCCCATCAGTCTTAGTAATGTCATCAACCAAGTATTCTGAAGAGTAACTCGTGAAAGGATTAGTAATTTGTTTCGTAATCTTTTCTCTGGTGAACAAGCTGGATTTGTCAAGGGAAGGAAAATTGTGGAAAATGTTTATCTCACATAAGAAATAATTACTGATATTAGGCTGAGAGTAAGTGAAGGACCTAATATGGTGCTGAAGTTGGAAATGACTAAAGCTTAAGACAGACTCTCTTGGATTTTCATGACAAACGTTCTGAGGAAAATGAGATTTTGTGAGAGGTTTATTGGTGTGATATGTGGCATAGCAATGAAAAACATGCAATCTATTCTGAAAAATAGGCAGCATTATGATTTCTTCAAATCTACCAGAGGAGTCAAGCAAGGTGACTCATTGTCACCTACTTTGTTTATAGTGGCTGCTGATTCTATATCGAGGGGTTTGAATGCCTTACATCTAAATTTATATTTCTGTGGATTTTGATTACCGAACTAGAGTTATAAGATAAATTATCTAGCATATGCTGAATATACCATCATTTGTCTCATCATCAGATGCAACTTCATTACAGTTGATCGTGGAGGTATTTAGTGCTTATGAAATGGCTTTAGGGCAATTGATCAACAAGGAAAATTAGCAGTCTATATGCATCATTCAACAATCATGGAAGTGGTGAATAAGTTACAAAGGATTACTAGAATATGCAGGCAATAATTTCCTTTCACCTATCTAGGTTGCTTTATACATGCTTGAATAAGAATGGACTACTACAAGGGCTTATCAACAACGTGCCTGACAAATTGCTATCATGTAAAGGTAAATTATTTTGTATTAGTAGTAGTGAAATTCTAATATCATTTCATTTAAAGTATGCCAATACATTTGTTGTCACATGTGAATCCTCCTCCCGGTGTTATTAATAAGTTACACAAATTGTTTGCTCGATTCTTTTGGAGTAATTCCGTTGAAGGTAAAGGGATGCATTGGGCATCTTGGGACACCTTATGTCAACTACAATAAGAAGGAGGTATGAGTTATAGATCACTACATGATGTGTCAAAATCATTATTTTATAAATTGTGGTGGAACTTTAGAAATAAACCTACATTATGGAGTTCATTTCATATGCCAAAAATGTTGTAAGAAATTAAATGCTTTAGTGTTTCCTTTGAGGAATGAATATTATGTTTGGGGGAAGATGCTTGAGTGTAGAGGTGATATTAAACATCAAATCATCTAGCAACCAAAAATGGAGTCTTCACTATTTTGGTTTGATAATTGGACAAGATTGGGAGCCTTGTATTTCATTACTCCATCAGATGTTTTCTGTGATGAATCTGTCCATAATGTTTATGATATGGTGGTGGAGGAGTCTTGGGATGAATATAGATTGTCGGAAATTCTGTCTCATGATTTTGAACTTCATATCATAGAGAATATCAAGCCCCTAAAAGCACATAATGAGCTTGATCGACCATACTGGATGTTGATAGCTAAGGGAAACATCACTGTTAAATTATCTTAGGAGTATCATAGGAGGAGAAGAGATCGTAGTATTGCATAACAAAATATGTGGGTGAAAGGATTACCTTTTAAAATTATTTTTTTCATGTGGATGGTGTGGAAAGCCAAATTGCCATTTGGTGATCATTTCAAGAAGTTGGGGTACTTTGTCACTTCAAGATGCTGGTGTTGTCTCAATACAGATGAAGAAAGACTACCTCGTGTGTTCTTTAGATCGCATGCTGTCCACTGTATGTGGTATTATGTTCTCTCAAATGCAGGTATATAAATGGAAGGTTTGTCTCTGCAACAGTCAATAATAAAGTGCTGGACTGGCTAGGTCATTCCACGGCTAAAACTTATATTTCATGCATTTCCTTTCTTTTGTAGGAGTAATGAAAGAGAAGAAACAATTATAAATATGAAGAAGTTGTATCAATTAGTAGGGTGATATATCAAGTATCATCTAAACTTCAAGCATTAATCAAAATTTGGAAGCCAAGCTTGCAAATGCCCCACGCAATTGACCAAACTTACTGCAAATACTCAAGAAGTATACTCCAAGATTGAAGATGAAAAAGTTATTATGGGAATTTCCTAGTCATGGCTGGATTACTGTTAATATTGATTGAGCTTCAAGAGGCAACCCATACAGGAGTTTGATTGATTTTGTATTAACGGATGAAGAAGGAGTGTTAGCTTTGCTATGGGAATGGAGATTTAGGAGTTTACAAACACTAAAGCTGAATCAAGTTTACAAAGGAAATTTTGGAAATGGACTTTTACGACCCAGAATTCCCACTATAAGGACCGTGATGGCACTTAGCTTTTCACTTGTTAGGCAAGCCAACATTAGAAAAACTTATCCATTTTTAACAGATTAAATAATGGGAAAGAACTGAAATAATTGAATAATCCAAAGTATAAATACGGAAGCTAAAACTGCCAAACATCTGCTAGAATCCCTGCACCGGGTATCACAAGTGCACGAGCTACTAGAATATTACATAAAAATGTCTGAAATAAACATAAAGTTGTCTGAAGTAAAAGTAATCATCTAAGTAAAAGGGAAGGGGACTCCGGGAGCTACGGGCCGTGAGCAACTGTACCTCAAGTCTCCGCAAGTTGTCCAATCCAGGCACGCTAATAATCGCCACTATGATCGACTCCGAAAGCTGCATAAGAAGTGCAGAGTGTAGTATGAGTACAATTGACCCCATGTACTCTGTAAATTCCAATCCTAACCTCGAGGAAGTATTGACGACTTTAAGGCAGGTCACGTACACTACAACCTGTACACAGTATACAATAAAGGCAGAAAAGGAAATACGGAACAAAATAAGAAAGTCAACTGATGATAATTGCTATAGACTTAGGAAATTAGCCATTGTTATCAGTACCTATCCTTAGAGTTTCAAATTAAAATACTGAAAACCAACACTACTAAAGGAAATAGAAATATAGAGGTTGTGACGTGTAACCCGATCCCACCATAAAAAATAGAATCCTCCCTGCTTTCACCGTAACAACATAAACAACAACAAATAATATATATATGTTGCGGCACGGTACCCGATCCTACCATATAACAATATCAGTATCATAATTCAACTTTATTTCACTATAGCAATCCACCCTGTCACACCTCCTTTTTCACTTACTACGCCTCCGAAAGGGCGTTATAGGGGGAGTTTTTCCAATTAAAGGACAATCAAAAGGGGATTATTATTAAAGATTTAGAGTCGCCACTTGGGAGATTTATGGTGTCCCAAGTCACCGGTTGAATCCCGAATCGAGGAAAAAATTACCTCTGTAGTACAGTCTACGAACTAGAAATCCGGATAAGGAATTCTGTTAACCCAGGAGAAGGTGTTAGGCGTTCCCGAGTTCCGTGGTTTTAGCACGGTCGCTCAACTGTCATATTCGGCTTATTTATCTGATTTTTATACATGTTGAACCTATGAGCAAATTTTAACTCTTCACCGCTTGCATTATTATTCTTTAATGAGAATTGCAACGTCGTGCAAAAACACATCTTAAATCACGTCACATCAATTTACCCGTGGTTATTGACATATTTCGATTCCGTTGAGATTTGGATTTGGGTCACATAAATGGGCACCGGAGTTTAAGAAAGTAAATTATTAAAAACGCGCCTAAAGTGAGTAGTGCGTTATTATCTTTGGGGAAAGCTGCGAAATTCACTAAACGGCCCATCCCGAATTCTAAGCATTTATTATAGCCATTTATTGAGGGCCCCGCAGCTTGAGCGTTTTATTTGGCGAGGCTCGTCTAATTTTTATTTAAAGGTTCATTCTAAAGTAAACCATGATATCCTACATTATTTGTCTCTAAAAGGAAGCCTAATTAATTAACATGCTTGAAAAGGCCCTGACTTATTAGTTATTAGATTAAAACAAATGCAAAAGGAAAATTGCACTCGTAGCAAAAGGAAATCAATCGAATCCCAAATCAACTTGACACTGTCCGTTTCAATTTTCATTTTTATGCTCATATCATCTTAATCTTTCATATGTTGGTGATTATTCTACTAAAGTTGAAAATCAAAATAGGAACATGGATTTGACAATGGCATTACTAAAGCAAGCTAATTATTCTCAAACTAATTCAAACTAGCATGAAATACAAAACCATTTCGAACTCGTTTTTTGACGACTTTTGAAAACAAATCAATGCTTAAGAACTTACGTTAAAACTAACACTAACAATTGAGAATTAACAATATTTACTAGCATTATTTAATAAGCTATTCATGTTAACATCGTCCACTAGCGACTCAATATCTAATAATTGAACTGTTAAACTAACCTATTGAAACATACTACAGGAAACAATTAAATGTTCAAATCTCATGAATCTGAATAGCCACAGTCATACAGTCCATTTATATACCCATTAAAGTCCACTGAAATTCTACATTACACTAGCAGCACCAGCTGAATCAAACTGAATTGCTAAAGCATGATGAATGTATCTAATGAGTTAAACAGTCTATTATGTAACAGTCCAGAATCAGTCTAATAACTAACATGAGATATCGAATAAACTACTGCTTTATACATTAGAATTAAACAAAATAGGAGAAGTTCAGAGATTCACTTCAAACAACACCTCATTTCCATATATTTAAGCTTTAGAACAAGTACCTGGAAATGGAACAAACAACAGTAATTCGAATAGCAACAGCAGATTGTTAATCAACAGCAACAAACAGAGCCAATTTCAAGACCAAACCACAGTCAAAATGCCCAGGAAGATTTGAAAATCAAACAGAGTTGATAGGACGGCATCAAAACAACCCAGAAACAGCTTGAAACCCAATGAGAAAACAGACATCAACCAGACACAACCTTGACCAAACCAACTAGTGCTGAAGTTTGATTCAAACAGAACGGATCCAACCTTGTAAACGACTCCAAATATCTTAACTTCGAGTATAGAAAGAAGTAAAGAGAAAATGGTTTTAGCTATTTCAGATTCTAACTGAGGCAATGAAACAGTAGCTATTCCTTTTCAACTCTCAACAATGACCTCTCAACTCTTTAAGCTCTAAAACTGATTTTTTTTTCCCCCCCTGATTCTGTCCAAAATACTTTCTTTTATACCCAGAAACAGGACTGCCTTATGCCTTGGGAACACTCAAACCAGGCTCCGAAACGCTTCTGCACATCCCCCATTTTTACTCCCATTCCTATATGTCTTCTTATTTTAATCAAATGTTATGGGCAAATAATTACTTGTTTAATCAGATTCCATACCATTAAGCTTTGTTCCCCACAACTACTAATCAATTAATTAGTTTAATGGTACTTTAATACCCTACTGTCAGACCACTAACCGTTTTCAAAACTTTTAAATCCCAAAATACCCTCTAGACCCCCCTTAAACTACTGTCCTACCCAATCCCCTATCAATATGTACAAAACTGCCCCAGCTATAACCAATTCATCTTATCCAAATCTGCTAAACTGATTCCTAATTAATCTCTGGATCAATTAAGCTAAATTTGAGCAAAAACCAGGTTAAAGGTGAATACATTGTTCCTTACAGTCATGGAAACAAACAAAAGAAAACAATGAACTGAACATTCCTGGAAACAGTAATTATTTACTGGCTAAGACTCACACTGAACTGTACAGGGGATCCAAACATCAGGCAAAACAAATCAAGGCAAAAATACAATTTAAACAAATTACATAATTGACATACGGACTCTGACTGTTTCAAGATGTTCAATAAAAGCGATCAGAGAAAAATTCAGATAATCAGTTCTAAACAAAACATGAATGTAGAAGACTATGAACATGACAGACAGAATCTAGATGAAGTAAAACAACTAAAAACAAACAAAAAATAAAACAAAAAATACTTGAAACTGATTTAAACAGAAACACAACTCGGAATCTCTGATTTTCGGATTCCAATCGATACTCTTCGAAATTGATTTTCAGTTAGTATTATACGTCTATTTCATCAGAAAGAGGCTTATAATACTAACTAGAAATCAACTTGATCTTGAAAACTTCGACACAGTCTCGAACCGCTAAACCCTAGATCCGCCAATCGACAAGCTTTACTCAGATTCGAGCCAAACTGGTTAGGGATTAGGGACGAAAAGGTCAAGCGGATTATTGGGTGTGATTTTGGGGTCTAGCAGATGACCTAGGGTTTTTGGTATGATTTTTGATCGAAGATTCGAGAAGATACGAGATGGTTCGAGGTTAATGGAGTGGGGATTTGTGTTGAGGGTGGTTAGAAGTCTCGCGGGTGTTAGTTTCATGGTCATCGGACCTCTGGCCACTGGGCTTTCAGGCGAAGGGAAATGGGGTGGCTAGGGTTTGGTAGTTGTCTGGTTCGTCTCTGAAAGAGATAACTGGAGGGGTTGGAAATGAGACGGGTAGAATGGTTTGGGGGGTCTTTGATGTATTGGGATTAGAAGTTTAATCCAAGTCGTTGTATTATAAGAATCCAACGGCTATGATCAACTATCAGTTGAAACGGGATCATTTTGGTTAAGTGGGGTGGGGACTTGCACCGGGTTGGGGTACTGGGTCGGGTTATGCCTAGTTATGAGAGGTGATCTTGGATGTTGATCAAAAGAGATCAACAACCGAGATTAGACGTGACAAAACGGCGTCATTTGGGACGTCTGAGAGATCTGGTCAGTTGGACGGGGTTTGGCACAAAATTTGTGCCTGGTTTTGGTCAAAATAACAACGGCCCAGTCCGATTTGCATCTCATTTTTCAATTTGTTTCTTTTCTAATCTAAAAAAAAAAAAACCTAAAAAATCCTAATTTAAATTGTAAAACCAAAATCAACTTGCCAAAAATACGAATTAGCTTCTAATAACTATTATCACGCACAATTAAATACCAATTAAAAATAAAATCACACAACTTGGACATTAAATGCTAAAAATTCAAAGTACATTATTTTGTGATTTTCCATTTTTGTAAAACAAACTTAATTACTCCTAATTATAGAATTAAATCCTAAAATCCAAATGCGACATTTTTGTCTTTACATTAATTTAAACAAATCAACAGGCACACACAAATGCTAACAATATAAAAAAAACACATCTGAAATGATATAGCAGTAGAAACCTCCATTTTAGGTTTTAAAACCCTCCAAAAATCCAAAAACAAACAAAATAAAAAGAAAAATCCAAAACAAATACTGTTACATTTAGTTCTTTAGATCTTCCAGTGTTTCAGCAACTGTCTCAAACGTCTAGCCTAGATAAACAAGAAAAATAACAGAAAGTTCCTTATGATCAGCTGTCGAAGTTTCAGAGTGTGTTTGAATGTATTTTCAACTTCGTTTGGTGTTATTCAATCACTTTGAGTGGTTTTTTGTCTGATTTGGTGTAAAAATCTACTGGATTAGAGCTATTGCCGGTTGAGTTCGAGTTTGTGGTTGCTCACTGAATTCTGTTTGTTGTTGTGGCTTTGCTGACCATTTCTCTCATTTGTTTTGACCTTCAGGTACACATCTTGTAATTCCAAGCTTTTGAAATGAAATGAAGTGCTGATCTAGCTTCTTTTGTTGAACCCCTTTGGTTATTTTGACTTGTAATTAATTAGAACTTTATTATAGCATGTAATCAATTAAGGACTGTATATTGGACTGAATATTTAGTCTGTGTAAATCTGATTGTGTTAATTCACGTATTAGCATCCAATGTTAATTTCTGTACTGAAAACAGGGCTGTGTAGGCTACTATGACTAGACTTTAGTGTTTATTTAGCTCATATCAGTAAGATTGCATAGAGGTATGATATCATAATTGTTCCACTAGAGATCGACTAGTCAGTATATTGTAGTTATTTGCATTGGATGATTATAAGTGCAGTACTGATTATAATTCAAGGTTTAAGAAGCTGTATTAGGGTGTTATTTGGTTGAAGAATATGTATTTCAGGTTTATAAACCTGCTATTAGCATAGTGCATATGAAGCTAGTTTGGCTAATGAATCTAGGAAAATCATAGTAGTTAAAAAATCAAGTACCAAAAAATGAGTAGACCTCGTAGTTCATATTGGAATCACACTCACAGTAATTGAGGTTTGTTTCACGTTTTCCCTGTCTAAATCAAAGTAATAACTCAGTATGAACTTCAGTATGTAGGAATGTATTAATGCAATAAAAGAGTTAATGTAATAGTTATTTGACCAAATGGAGCTGCATTTTCCCTCTCTTTGCTACTGAACATGTTTGGGCCTCAATCACACATAGGCTGGCCAACTTCCAGTTTTCCAGCTCATTAATGAGGCTTGTTTTGAGGCCCAGAGTTGGCAATAGCTCAATAAAAGAACAGATTATGTTTATCTTATTTGTTGGCCAAGTTCAAAAATCCAAGTTAAAGGCCCAAAATATCTTGAATTCAAAAACCCTTTAAAATTATATTAGGAATATTGGAATTTATTTACAATATGAATTTAGGCTCTCGAGTTAGGTGGCGGGTTCAAATTAAGAGGGTTCTCCCTTTTGTTTGAATTCAGACTTGAACTTCAGGCCCGAATTTATAAATGCAAATTAATTAAGCCCTTTTAGAAACAAAAATAAATAGAAAATATTAGTTTGCTTTAGGCTGGCCTTTAAATAATAATTTGAGATGAGCCTCGCCAAACAAAAATACAAAAATTGCGGGGCCCTCATTAAATGATTAATCAAAAATACTTACAATTCGGGGCGTGCCGTTTAGCAAATTTTACGGCCCTCCGCGAAGATAATAACCCGGTAGTCGGTTTAGGCTCGCTTGTAATAATTTAACTTCTTAAATATGGGTGTGCGTTTCATGCAACCCAAATCCAAATCCAAAAAAATGAATAAGAATGTGTCAAGGATCCAGGTGCATTTCATGTGACGTGATCCGAAAACACATTTTTAAATGACGTTCCCTTTCTTAAATTTTTTTAACTAAAAGCGGTAAATAATCTTAAAAATACGCTATTGGTTGGAGCATATATAAAAATTAGATTTTAGCCATTTATGATAATTTAAGCGACCGTGCTAGAACCACGGGATCCGGGGGTGCCTAACACCTTCCCTCGGGTCAACAAAATTCCTTATTTAGAATTTCTGGTTCGCAGACTCCAATTGGAAAGTCCAAAATTTTCCTCGATCCGGGATTTATGTTAAACCGGTGACTTGGGACACCAAAATCCAATCCTTTCTCATGTGGCGACTCTAAAAATAAATAAATAATTCCATCTCGAATAGTGTCACTTTAAATGGAAAAACTCCCTTATACATCTATCTTTTCAGGGTAGGTGTGTAAAAAAGGAGGTGTGACAGCTCTGGCAACTCTGCTTGGGAAACGAACCTAGAATTCCGATTCAAGGTTCAAGAATTCGAGCTTAGTATAATTGTTGTATTTCGCTTTATCTGATTTTTCTACATGTTCCATGCTATATGTGCTAAATGTTTTACTTGTTTGATATTCTTTGAATTGTATATAAACTGTTACGAATCCCTTCCTCTCTCTGTGTCTTCTACATCATGGAGAAGGGTGCACTTCGTGTAGCTTCTCTTCTGTTTAGAGTCTCTTCCCATTTAGAACGAGGTTTGGATAAGTTGCTAAGTCGGCGGAGCTTCTGTATCCCCGGTACGCTGCCTCCCCCTCGGCTCGAGTTGTCCGCTCGTGCAAGCCAGGTCTAGACCAATAAACCTATGGTTTAAACCTAGAAAAAAAAAACCTCATGCCTGATCCCTAGTAGGAACGTTTGTTTGCATCATGTGCATTTGACATAGGGGACTCAACACAGGTGTTGGGTCCGTCTATGACAGGTGACCAGAAATGAATTGACCATCCTGATGCATCTTACGTGCTACTTGCGTATTTATTTGCTCAGACTTGAATGTTGACCAGCTTGTCTAAATAAGTGAAATTGAGGGAGACCATTCGTTTTGAAAAACCTAATGTCTAAATAGTACCGAAATACTGCTAGATTTTTGAAAAAAATATATTTGAAAAAATAGAAAGAAAATTGTTGTTCAAAATAGTTTTAATTTTGGCACCTCTGCCCGAACTACGCTGGTTTGATTCTCATCGGATGTGAGATACGTAGGCAACCCTCATCGGGTCCAATCTCCCTTTTGCAAACAATAACCAAAAAACAAAATGTCAAAATTTAAATTTTCGTCATAAATAAGTCGGGTGATGCCATTCTTGTTAAAATAAGCCGAATGTCCCCAAAAGGGCGCCGGAAGGCTGTTTTTGCGAGAACAGCCACCCTGAGAAATTTTTAAATGGTTTGCGGGCAAAACCTTAAAATCTTCCTCTCATAAGTGCTGAAAGGTCGTATCTGCAAAACCAAGTCCTAGTTGTTTTTTTTCTAAATAAAGAAAATTTTGGAAAAATGCCATTTCTTCCTTTTAGGTCAAAATAAATCATTAAAATACTCCTTATATGTCTTTTTGTTATAAATAAAAAATATAAACAAAAAAAAATACAAATCTTGAAAAATTGAATCCGAAAATATTTTTGCTCAAAAATCCAAAACATTTTCGTAAAAGTCCCTGTTCAAAAAATTAGGAGACAACTTTCAAAACCAAAAAAAAATATTTTTCTTTTGTGTTACAAAAAGAGAAAATAAATGAAATTCAAACAAAAATATTTCTTTTTTACTTCTAAAATCCCCAAAGTTCCAATAAAAAGAAAAGGCATTTTTAGAATTCTTTCTTTGAAAAAAAAACAAAATCCAAAATCAAAATAAAAAATCAGAAAATATTTGCCTTTTCCTTTTAAAGCATTTCTTTCAAAATGTCAAAAAAAAAATTAGCTTATTTACCTTATTTGCAAGAACTACGCCTGGTTTGATTCATGCGGGGCCATGATACGTAGGCAATCTACATAAGATTCGACGGTAATCCTAAGAAAAAGAAAAAAAGAGAAAAAGAGAAATACGAGGGAAATAAGTAAAAGGAAAAACAAGAGAGAAAAGACACACAAAGGAAGAAAATAAGGTATTGAGTGAAAAACCATGGCCAAAGGAAAAGAAAAAGCAGAAAATGAAAATAAAGAGAGAAGAGGAAAAGAAAATAAGAGAAAACAAAACAAAAAGAGAAAGAAAAGAGAAAAGGAACAAGAGAAAGCCGGGATGACGCATGCAACCGAAGCAAACATGTAGATATTCATTTAACTGTATAGGTGCATCACACTCCAATGTGCAGTTACCTATCTGTTATTTGTTCACACTAACCGTTGTTGCTGTCAATCCAGGTGAGCTTTTTAGAAACGGTGGTTGGTTTGTGGTAAGCTGGCCTCACATCGCTATTTCACCAGATCCAAAGGAAATACAGAGCTGTCATATGAAATGACTCTGCCTGCAATTCCCATATCCAAAGACAGCCCCATCTCGGGGGTCCCGGCCTCTGAGTCACTTACAGCTGAAGAGAATTGGATATTGCGCGTGTGACTCGTGGAAATGTGGGATGATAGGAACAACGGAAAGGAACCTCCAAGCACCATTCACGGATTCCCGGAGTTATTCACCAGATCTGGAGGTGTTACCACTGTCCCTATCAGCCACCCAAACACTCCTTTGGGGCAACCTACCATAACTACTCATTTCTTCGGAACACCTTATGAGGTTCGCCCCCATATGTTCCCGTCTGGACCTGCTCCCAACATCTTCACGGCTCCACCATGCTCTGCAACCACACAACCATCCCTACCCAAGCATGTTGTTGACCCTTCAGTCTTCACATTCCAAAATCCCGTATTCCAGGCTAACCCTCCTCATTATCCTCAATATACTTACTCTCAGCGGACACCATACGAGCTTACACCGGGGCAAGACAAAACCCCCAAAGCCCCAAGCAGGATGAGATGGCAAAGTGAATGAGAAGCCGCGAGCAGAGCTTAAAAAATATGCAAGGCTTGAGCAGGCAAAAGAGTGTCTCCTATACAGACCTGTGCATGTTCCCCCATGTACACTTGCCATCGAGGTTCAAGACACCAAAGTTTGAAAAGTATGATGGGCACGACGACCCTATTTCTCACCTGAAGAAGTATTGTAATCAGCTACGGGGGGCCGATGGCAAAGAACTATTGCTGATGGCGTATTTCGGGGAGAGCTTAATTGGCATTGCCTCAGAGTGGTATATCGACCAGGACTTCACGCGTTGCCATATTTCGGACGATCTTGCCAGAGACTTTATCACGCAATTTCAGTACAAGATAGACATTGCGCCGAACAGGAACTCCTTGGCGAATCTAAAGAAGAAACCATCAGAGAGTTTTTTAGAATATGCAATTAAGTGGAGCGAACAAGCACCAAGGGTGAAACCCCCCATGGATAAAGTGGAAATGGTCACCGTATTTCTTCAGGCCCAAGAAGCCGATTACTTCCAAACATGATGTCGGCTATGGTCAAACCTTTTGCAGAGGCAATAAAAATTGGTGAAATGGTGGAGAATGGACTGAAAACAGGCAGAATTTTGAGCCAATCTGCTATTAGAGCAACCTCCCAAGCCATCCAAGGCGGGTCTGGAGGAATGGCAAAGGGTAGGACGAAAGAGGAAACATCCATGGCGGCTTCGGGTGTGAGAAGACATCGCGCTCCACCCATGTATTCAGAAAGAACCCCCCGGCATTATTACCCTCATCAAGAAATGTCCTATATTCCTCAACCGTATGTTGTCATGAATGCTCAACCTTTTGCCCGGCCGCAGCAATATGCCAATAGAAACCAAGCTCCATTTCTAAGAAACCAGCCTCCCCACCAGAACCACTATAATCCTCAACCTCCGCAAAATACATTCCATCCTCGGGAACCACCCAGGAGACCAAACTTTACCCCAATTGGTGAATCTTACTCTAGTCTATTCCCGAAACTTGTCCAAATGGGTCTACTGCAGCCAGTCTCTCAGAACAGACAAAACCTGGGATCGCCTGCCTGCAGAGCTGGTGTCAGGTGTGCATACCATTCAGGGGCAGAAGGACATCATACAAATGACTGTTGGACTCTGAAACAAGCAGTGGAGAACCTAAAAGAGCAAGGGAAAATTGTTTTGGAGCATGAGGACGTCCCAAATGTGACAAATAATCCGTTGCCCACTCACATCAACGGGCCAGTAATCGGGATGATTTGTAAGGATAGAGAATTCGATCCAGCCTTAAAAGCTATAATTGCTGTCACTGATAAGGAAAAAAATCCAAAGGTGGCCTTGAAGCAAGAGAAAGGGGAAAAGAAGAGCAAAATCACCAAGACAAAACCACAAAAGAAAGCTTATTTTAAAAAAGGAACACAAATGTACGGACCCAAGCAAGCCTATGTGGTGCGGGGGACTATCAAACCTCCTCGGCTGAGTGAGCTAGTGGTTATTGGACGCGTACCAAAGAAGCCCATGACGACCCCTGCTATGGTACCATCGAATTATCATCAAACATGGGTTACGTACAAGAATAAAGAGATCTTGGGAGAGCTACTAGAAAATTCCCCCGTTCAGAAATATTCAAATGTAGAGGAGGTAAACAATGCCACCAGAATGCGTTTCCCGCCTAAGAAGCCTGTGAGTGTTGAGGAAGCAGAAGTGTTCTTTCAAAAGGGCTGATTATGTGGTGCCACATCTGTATGACACCTTGGTCAAACCTAAGTACAGTAAAGAGGAAGATGATAAGGTTTTCACGGCTAAAGAAAGTGAGGAAATACGTGGGGCAATGAGGAAAATGATCTACGAAACTCACATGGTCGAGCTAGGAGAGGGCACTAGCACCGCTGAGTTTTTATATATGGGACCAAGCGCCAAGCTTCAAAACTGGAAGGTTACGCCATTCCCGATCAGGCAGGAGTCCTGGTAGACTAGCCCTGCCATTTTTTCTGTATCCCGAGTTGTTCCAGGGTGTAACTTGGATATTTCTTTTGGTTTCTTGTCTTTACATTCCTGAATGTGAATGTTGTTATCTTCAAAATTCCCAGAAATGAAATCAATATTTCATCGTTCATTTTTATTTATTTTGACTCCTTCGTTTCTTCTTTTTTTGCTCTAATAATGCAGCTTTAAATAACATGACATGCTTGTGGACTTCACGCCCAGACTCAAACACGCTGTCTAACGTTGAAATAATGAATCAAGAGTCGAAATGCAAAGAAGGTAACCTTGAGGAAATAAAATAAAGAATTGGAACAATTGAAGGAAAATTTGTTTGCAGGTTGGAAAGTCCCATACATTAAAACCACAAGAGTACTGCTAAAAGAGTACGCTCTACTCAGGGCACATCCAGACAGTTGTATCTACAAAGAAAGGCCCGCACTTACGACAAGAAAGTATGGCTCGGGAATTTTGAACTGGGACAACTGGTGTTAAGACGCATTCTCCCTCATCATCAGGAAGTCCAAGAAAATTTGCTCGAAATTGTAAGGGTCTATACATAATCCGGAAAATATCGCCAAGAGGAGCACTGTATATGGGAGACATCGAAGGAAATGATCCTGAAACAGCAGTCAATGCGGATGCGGTAAAAAGGTACTATGTCTAGGCTTTTACGGTGATGGCTTTTGTGCAATTGAGATGACGAAGGCTTTTCTTCTCGCTATACAAACACTATCAATCCTTCATAAACCCTTTGAGTCGGTTACTCAAAGGAAAAGAAATATGATGACAAGAAAATAAAAAGAAAAAGAAAAAAATGAAAAAAAAAGATAAAAGGAAAAGAAATATGATGACAAGAAAAAAAAGAAAAAGAAAAAAATGAAAAAAAAAGAAAACAAACAAAACAAAAACAAAAAACAAAAATGTAGTTGTCTGAACTACGTTTGACTTGATTTCGAAAGGATACGTAGGCAGCCTCTCCCTGAGGTTCACTCACACCAAAACAAAGATCCCAATTCCCCCAAAAATTGAAACGGGGGCAGATGATATAATGGTTCGGCTATGAATCCGCCGAAACGGTTCCAAAGTTGTAGTTCCTCCTAAATCCTTTTTACCCAAAGAACTTGTTCAAGTCCTCCCGATCAATTGGCAAAGGCAGGGAAATGAAAAATGTCATTGTTGGAATCCGATACAATTCAAAATTGAGAGAAATAAAATGAAAGAGTCTTATCGGTGAAAACCTTTGGTCACCATAAGGCGATGGTGAGTAAAGAAGATGAAAATGAGAGAGTCCGCTTAGTGAAAACTCGCAAAGAGCACTATCGGGCGACGGTGAGAAGAGAAATGAGAGAGATCGATTGGCGAAAACCTGCGAAGGGCGCTGTCAGTTGAAAAGAAGACATCTCATCACTAAAAGAGTCCTGGCAAGGTTCCCTGGATTTGAAATGCGGATCAATGGGTTCACGAGAAGCTGGAAAGTTTGTGTGGGTCGGGCGTCCAGTCCAAGAAGCATGTCATGTTCATTTGAAGCCAACATGCACACCCTAGATAAGTCCTTCTTTTCCCCGAAAGCGACGCCTCTATTTAAACTCATATGCTTGCCATTTTGCATACTTATCTTTGAATACCTTACAGTTTAATTATGATTCCATAACTATTACAAAGAAAAGGTGGCAGGACCAGCTTCACAGGGCTCCGCCAGGTCAAAGTCAAAGAAAATGCACAACCTCAGCAAGTGAGTTAATCCAATCCCAACTGACCATAGTGGTTGATGCTTTCGAAGCAAAGACATTGGAAAAGAAAGAAATCAAAGGCAAGGGAAGAATAAAGTGGGAAAGGCCAGAGCCCACACGAGCGAGTCATAATGAAACCCTAAGGCTGATTAATCCAGAATCAAGAAAAGAAGAAAAGAACAAAAAAGAAACGAACCCAAATATGAATCAAGCCAGGGGCGGATTGCTCAAAACTTGATTGATGCCACAAGTTCCGCTGATCCTGTTTTGACCCAATGCTGCATGAAGAAGTAAACACCTACAAATTGCAAGCATCAAGATTCAGATCGAAGTCCACAGCAAGATCAGTGAAGACTCAAGATCAAGTTTCAAGAGAATTATAGATAGGAATCTTGTAACTCATAGTTGATACGCATAGCTAGCTTAGCTTTGATTTTCCTTTTGGTGTAATAAGGAGGTCAGCAAGCACTAGAAGCAGCAACAACAGTGAAATCACAGCACCTAGTGGTCCCAGCTACCAAACCTTCCAAAACTACACAGACCTGATTCCGTTATAGCCAAGGATATGTAGGCAACCTTTGAAGCAGGGTTCGGTCAGACGATTTTCAAAATGCTTCTCATGGAGTGCCGAGCAGGCAAAATTCCTCATGGTGCTCATTTATCTTTGCCCGAAAACCCTTCGTGTCTTCGAGCAAAGAGGGGCAGCTGTGAGCACGTGATTTTTGCCATGCTTAAACTACTCCTACAAAATTCCTTAGAACTAGAATTTTTCTTTATTATTTGAATTTTTATGAATTTAATTGCATTCTTTGTGTGCATTTTTAGTTGCCATAATTCATAAAAAAGGGTACAAAAATAGTGCATTTACATTTAGAATCCGACTTCATGCTTTAGCCTTACTAGTTAATTAATATTACCAAATAAGAGAAAAATAACAAAATTAGTACTTTTACAATTTTTAATTTTACATTTTACATTTTGGGTTAGTTTCCTTTTAAATTAGGATTTAGTTTATTTTTAGAAAATTAATTAGTCTAAATTTGGGAGTTAAAATAGGTTTTGTTAGTTTTAATTTTGCAAAGAAACATATAAAACAAATAAATAAAAAAGCAAATGAAAGAGAGAATTAATAAAAGAATCAGGCCAGTTTGTATTAGGACAAATCAAATTCTAGCCCAATCAACCCCTCAAATCTGGCCAAGACAGCCCAACCTAACCCCTGATCCACTCTAGAGACGCCCAAAACAGCGTCGTTTATATCCAATCAATCCAAGCCGTTCATCTGTCCTAATCTAACGGTTCTGAGTTGATCTTGAGTTTTAAATAAAACCGTCCAAAAATGGCCATACCCTAGAGACCATTTCTTATCTTCCTCGTACAAACCCTTAACCACGCCGGTTTGGCCTTACACCGCCGCTAGGAATCGCCTCCGCCGGCGGCCTGCATCCAATACCTCCCAAATTCACACCATGGCACCTCCTACACCTCCCTGTTCCATATCTCCCATAGGTTTCTATATCCTTTAGTTTGGGGAAGTTCACATTATTCATCATTTGTTCGCAATACAACCGCTATCGTGAGTGGAGTCCGATCTCGACCAGACCGACTAGGTTGCCTCATTTGAGACATACTCTTCAATCACAATCTCATTTTCCCTTTTTTGGGAATTCATTCATAATACCACCGCTATCTTGAGCGGAGTCTGATCTTGGCCCGATCGGCTAAGCCGCCTTACCAAGGCGTTATTTAATCGATTTGTTTCACATATATGATTTCATAGGCACTTGGGGACACAACTTTATCACATCATACTTGACATTTGGCCGCATTTTATAATTCGAGTTCTTTTCACATATTTAACATCAATATCCATCTCAACAATAAGCCATTCAATTCAAGGGGTCAATTACACATGAGAGGAAACATGAATCATGGTCATATAGAATATTTTAGAAATAATACACATCAAGTTCTCAGCACGTTGGCCACAATCTATTTCCCGAAGTCATTTGATTTATTTCAACCATCTTTATACATAGAGGATTTCACATAGTTTGGCATAACAATCTCAATTTCTACCTTGATTTATGGTCTAGTCATTTCAATACATGATTCATATTCTCCGCACCTTTTTAAATAATCAAGAATAGCACATTAATCATATTGAGATACATCTTTCACGCATATAAGGTCGCAACCCCAAATTCATGTGAAACAATAAATCAATACAGCAACTCAACTTTAATCTTACCGTACTTACACAAACACCAACGGAGCTCAATTTCTAAAAGATGGGGTTGTAGCCATACATACCTCAAATTCGCCCCTTAATGAAACTACAATGATCCAATACACTTAAGCAACTTCAATCTACGATGCAACATTCAATTGGACCAATATTAGTAACAAATTCCATAACTTATGCCATTTACGCATATTATCAAATGCCGTGTAGGCATAAATCTTTTCATCTCATAACCATAGTATTAGTTCATCCAACTATCACCATTAACAAACAATTTACTCCACCATCATTCCTAACCAATTTATAACATTCAACAACATATGTATGACCATCCATTCACACCCAACTAACAAATCATATCAAATAATCACCCTTTCAATCTCTACAATAATTATGTATTTATATTGGGAACGTATGGCTTACAATTACTAGACCAAGAGTTTCAACACTTAATTCATAAATATATTCCCATTATATATCCATGTATGTAAGTCTAAGATGTAGGATTTACTTTTTTGAAAAAATTATGCAAAATCCTCCTTTGAGTTCTTAAATGAATTTCTTGAAGATCTATGTGTTTTATGAGTAGATTTCATCAATACTAGTGTAAGAATGATGGAATATCATACCAAGTTAACGGAGATTGCTTACCTTGAATAGGGTAGGAGTTGGTGCTCTTGAGTGGGCAAAGAAGAACCCCAAAGGTCGTCCAAATAGAATGGGTAAAATGAACCCCGAATTGAGTATATAGCATTTCAGGCACCACAGGTGGCACTGGGCGCTGCCTATGCTGCATTTTCCAGTATCTCAAAAATTCCCTGTGCCACGGCTAGCACCTGGCGCTATCCAGGAAGCTCGAGACAGAAGGGACACAAAAATAGTCATAACTTTCTGTGTAAACCTCCAAATGACGAACAGTTTGATGCGTTGAAAACTAGACTCAAAAAGCTTTAATTAGATAGGTTGTGCATCACATAAATCCTAATATATATGTAGATATGCTCTTCCAAAGTGAGGTTTTGTGCGTACACATTTGGAATTTTTAGCCTATCATGTAATTTCCAACTTGGCTTAGACTTAGGCCTCTCATTGGACCCTAAATCACTTATGATATGACTTATACACTTATTAGTATATCTAATTGATATCCATTATATCATAAATCCTCGTTTTCACAGAAAATAAAATAATTAGCCTACCTTGGCCCCCGGAAATCTTAAATTATTTAGCAAAATTTTCCAGGGCTTTACATTCTCCCCCGCTTAGGATCATTCGTCTTCGAATGATAAGTGCAGTAAATCCGCAAATACTTAGCTTAAATTATTTCTTTTCTCACGCATCTTTAACTCCCAAATTTTAAATAACTCCCAATTTTTTTAGAAATTTTAACAGAGTTTCCCTTGTAACTGGGCCTATCCAGATGGTAGAGAATCCCAGAAACACACCTCAACAACATATATGTGATCGAATAACGCAACAATAAACAACACCAACTGCAGCCCCATAATGAATATATAATTATAAAGGAATTCCTTTACATTAGTTGAGCAACTGATACAAAGTTTATGTGAAACAACTTCATAGAACTATGTCATTGTTATTCAAACAAACGGGGGTACTTCTTTTTCATTTCTTCCTCAGCTTCCCAAGTGGCTTCGTCAATTTGTTGGTTTCTCCATAACACTTTCACGGAGGCAATTTCTTTATTTCTCAACTTTCGGACTTGCCTATGAAGGATGGAAATTGAAATTTCATCGTACAACAATTCTTCATTAACCTCAATAATCTCAACCGGCACAATAGCATACGGGTTACCACTACCTTCATTAACATAAACACTTGGAATACTGGGTGTACCAATGATATTTCAAATGGTAACTCGATCTTTTATGCCACCTAACCAATCCTTTGAATTATTCTATACGGCCCGACATATCTCGAACTTAACTTTCTTTTCTTTCTAAAGTGCATGATACCCTTCATGGGTGAAAACTTAAAGAATAACCCATCATCTTCCTTGAATTCCAAATCTCTTCGACGAACATCTGAATAGAACTTTTGACGATTCTGAGCAGTTTTCAACCACTCCTTAATAATCTTAAACTTCTTCGTAGCTTGATGAATAAGTTCTGGCCCTATCAATTCAGCTTCCCCCATCCTCGAACCACCAATGGGAGAACTACTTCTACTATCATATAACGCATCAAATGGTGCTATCTGAATACTAGCATAGAATATGTTGTTATAAGAAAAATGTATGAGTGACAAATGATCATTCAAGCTACCTTTGAAATCAAGAACACAAGCACGCAACATATTCTCAAGCATCTGAATGGTCCGATCTGCAGGTTTGTCATAAATAGAGCCACTCAATCTGAAATGATTAAGCCTGGAGTGCCTGTCAAACCCAAAACTGAGGGGTGCGATCGGTGCCCGACCGGGTAGCCCCAGTCAAGCAGACCTGGGTACCTTTTCTGTCCCACGTGTTACCCCGCGTTCTCACTACGCATTAATCAAAAGAAATAGCCATTTATAATTTCAACATTTTTATTTTACAAAAATACATAGCATACATGGTTACTTAGCATGGTTTACAACTTACATCGCCCAAAGTACAAAATACATATTCACATGAGTTCACAACCCATATTTCCTATTTACGGAGCCTCTAAGGATACAAACGAGTGATGCCATACTTCCCGGTAACAAGGCTCCGGCTATACCTTATAAAAAACCTAAAACAAGACTCCGAAATAAAAGCGGCTTGAGACACGCAGGCCCCGAGAGGAAAGGGGCTCACCAATTCAGCTGACAGAGAGTGAAGGAGTGCTACTGTCAGTAGACTGCAGTACCTACTATAGAACCACCTACAATCATAACATGAATCTAGCGCCCCTGGCAAAATGGACGTTAGTACATTTGAATTTTTCTAGTATGTGTGAACAAATTTTACCCCAAGTAAACTCAAACCATACACAAGTAAATATCAATAATAGAATCAACAATTAAATACACATGAAAGGTACAAACAAGCCAAACAAGTTCACAATCTCTCCTTTCCCCTTCAACATTTTCACATCAATGATTTCACGATGTTTTTCTCATATTTTCATTTCAATAGTGATTTTAATCACTTTCCACCCTTATTACCTCGGCCACCCTTATCACCCCAACCCATAATTTATCATTTTGTGTTGCAGCGTGCAACCCGATCTCACCGGACAATCACATATCACAAATAAGACAACAACAACAATTCATAAAGAACAACAACAATAATTCTCAAGAACTATAACGACAATTCTCAAGGAAAAAAAACAACAATTCACAAAAATTTCCCTAACCTTCAATTCCATTTCCGTCACATTCAACAACTCAGATGCACTTTACGTCACAACGATAATTGCCCACGACAAGCCATGTATGTTATTACCACAGTTGTTCCAATTGCATCGTTTACGATTTCCTTCCATCATTTGTTTCTCCGCTCTTACCACATAATACTTTCATAATCACATATTTGGTTTATTGCCAAATTACTAACACCATTATATCAGGAGACTTAACCACGAACACTCCAATCATACCTATCACAAGAATTTCACAAATAATCCACGTCGATATCACATACCAAATATTGATACACCAAACAAGGTGATTTTACAAAGTTCAAAGTTAGCCATACATACCTTGGGCCGAATTCCCATCTTTACTTCTATTGTCAATTCACCAAATAGTCTAGCAACGTCAATCTAGTGCACAAGTTAACACATATGACTTAGAATTGAAGATCACAATTGCTACTCAAACTTATTTAGG
>MU735036.1:0-26754 GCA_026770625.1 Nicotiana glauca
ATTTTCCCTTGTATTTTAGACTTATTTTCCTTGTGTATTTGTATTTCCTTTGATTTTCCAATTTTTGTATATTTTCCTTAATTTTCCAATTTCCTAATAATTACCTTATATTTTTTATGATATTTTCCAATTAATTTCCTTTTTGTATTTTATATTAAATTTTATTTTTAACAATTGAAACAAACACTGGTATTTTTTATACACTAATCAAACTAATTGCAATCAAAAATTATTTTTGTATTTTTTTTATTTTGGAATTAATTGCTTGGGGCAAAAATCGCGTGCTCACAGTTTGTTTTGTCGGTTGGCCCGATTCAGAGCCTTGAAAACTTTTTCGAGATCCGATAATGCTTCTAATACTTCACCAGATCTCGATGAGTAACGTTAAAAGTTCAATGTAAAATTGAGTATAGAGAAAACTGACTACACTAAGAATTTTGTACTTCTTTCGATTGTAATTGATAACACCGTTAATTCCCCGGCAATGGCGCCAAAATTTGATCACGCTCAACTGAATCTTACAAAAGACTACGCGGGCATTGCAAATATAACCTGAGTATTACTGCCCAGAGTCGAACCATAGAGAATTAACCTATCAATTACTACTGTCGGATTTACTCAATTCACACAACCTGTTTTCCCAAACTTTCTGATTCACAATGGTTGATTATCTAACAACTAATACTGAAAGTAATGAATAACTAAATATTAACTAAACTTGATGTGTAAGAAATATAAAGAAAGTCTAAGGCAATGGTTTCTCCCGTTGGTACTTTCCTTGGTTGTATATGTCCTATAATTATGATTTAGCTATCTCTAACAATCATGAACTCTTCATCTATTATAATTCTTTCTCAAGTAATTATAATAATCTACTAGACGCACTTTCTCAAGCTACGCTAGCTAATTTCACAATACGGTTCACTTAGATTGCACCCGGGGTTTCGTTATCTCTAATCCAACCCCTAAACCCTCGGTTATTACTCTCGTCTATACTCCGGGAGTGATGTTGTTCATACAATCACCTAAATATGCACTCTCTCTCAAGAAGATATATAATAAATAGGAACGGATAATTGAGGGTCCTTTCAACTAATCCACAATCAAGACATAGATGAACAATTAGAGTTTAACAACCAAATCTAATTATATTGGTAAAACAACCAAGTTATTCCCAACGGGTTCCACAAAAATCTTAGATTAAGTTTTTTAGCTACTCATGACAGTGAGGAAATCAAATACTATAAGGTTCATAATCATAAATTACAAGAAAATAAAGAAGAATAGAAATGATGATATTTTGGGTGATCTCTCACTCTTGTTTTTCTTGTCAAAGTACTCTCTAATAATGTTACATGCCTCCCTTGGGCGAGTTCTAGTATTTAAATAGGGTTTTGGGCTAAGAATTCCGGAATTTGCACATAAGTCCTTCAATTTTTCGTCGCCTGCTGCGGTCCTACCGCGCCCATGCTAGGACCGCGGCCAAAAGGACTCTCTGAATCTCATATAGCAGCTCGCCGCGGTCCGGCTGCGGTTATGCCGGGACCGCGGCAGTTCACCTCCAGGCGTAATTTGCGTATTTCAAATGGTTCATTTGGCGACTTTTGTGCGATTGGCTTTTTTTTCTTTCATAAATGATCCAAAACCACTCCATAGCCTTTTTCTACTGTATGTAACCTGGAAAACATGAAAAGCACTAATAAGAGCATTTTGCTATCACTTTTACAATAAAAACTCTATAAGAAAATGGTTCTTTTGAGGCTTAATCATAGTTCAATTCACGTATTATCATGTAACAAAGAACATAAATGACAAATTGTGTAACGGGCAGTGCACTAAATACCGTAAAATATTCTCCATTGAATGCTACCGAGAGGAGGATGTTTATTGCATCTTTGCGAGTGTCATTATTTGCGGTAGCAAGCAGAATCGTTGCCTTTAGTGCTACCCTTCCTTTATTTTTAGCTCCACATGTCACTTTCTTATGTGACCATTTAGCATAACATATTTTATCCTGTATAATAATTTTGCTTCCAAATTTAGTGGTGCCTTGTTACGGATACCAAATATCGGGTAGGAAGAAAAAAAAGTCGGGTAGGAAGAAAAAAAAGTCGCATCTTTAATTTATTGGAAAAATTAATCAAGTGTACCTTTCCTTTTTTTTTTTTTCCTTTCAAATTACGTGTAGAGATATTTTCATGAAGTAGGTAAAGATATTAAGTGTTGATGCACGACTTGTCTACAAGAGATACGAGTAATTACTTCAGAGAGTAGAAACAGCACGTGCTAAATTCTTCATTACATGAAGTTAGGTATGATGTTGAGTCTTGAAATGCACGAGTCATTTATGAAATAACTACTTGAATTGTGATGTGAAAAGCAGCACATGCTAAATTAACACATCTTTACATGAAGTAGAATGGTAGGGGTGACCAACGGGCAGGTCGAGTCGAATATGAACGGGTCAAAACGAATAATTTAAAAAATAATAAATTATATGATCAAACTTATATTTGAGACGGATAAAAACGGGTTTATATTGCGGATAATATGGATATCCGTATTATACATGGCTTCTTAAATATGATCACTTACGGAATTCCAATTTAGACTTTACAAATGTAAAAGTTAAACACATTTGGTTATCCAACTGGCTAACCATTTTACTAAATAGATAATATGGTTCTTTATTCATATTCGACTCGTTTTTAAATAGTTCATTATCCAACCATTTTTTTATGGATAATATGGGTGGATAATTATTTTCCAAGTAAGATCTTGAGTCTTGGAACTCGAGAATAATATTATTGACATTGTAAAATCCTTAACTAGGAGAGGTAAGCATATATAGGTGTGTTATACATATGAAGCCATACTCAAAAGATACAAAACTCTATCTAACAAAGGTTTTTCGATTTACAAAGCTAGAATACGAGATATGAAGTTAAGGAAAAAAAAACATGTCATCCATCCCATCACACCCTTTGTGATGAAATAACTATATATACATAATTATTATAATCAAAAGCATCATGAATGTGCAAACTGTTTCAAAATAAGTTTCATTACCCACTACCAAAAAGGTGGATAACTAAATTTGAATGGATATGTATCTCTATATTAAATAAGAAGTCAAAGGCATGCCAAAAACAGAAATCTGAATAATGAGGTTAACTAACATATAAGCAGTTGTATCGCTGATAAAAGCAAATATATCAAACTTTCCAACCGACAGGTTGTGAGTTCGAGTCTCCCCAAGAGCAAGGTGGGAAGTTCTTGGAGGGAAGGATGCCGGAGGTCTATTTGGAAACAGCCTCTCTACCCCAGGGTAGGGGTAAGGTCTGCGTACACACTACCCTCCCCAGACCCCACTGTGTGGGATTATACTGTGTTGTTGTTGTTGTTGTTATTTCCAAGAAAGCGAAACAACTAGGACCTTATATAATAATACTTTTATTTAATTAAAAGAAAGCACCACTCGGCCTTTGCAGCAATTAAAGACTACAAAGAGTGTAACGTCCTAATAAATATGCCAGGTTGTAAAGGTTAAGAAATACAGCTGTCAATTTTGTGATGAATCCATTTAATTTCGTGCAAAATAGAAGTTAATGTAGTATTATTAGTTTTCTTTTCATTATTTTATTTATCTTTTTGAGCAAAAATCTTGTCCTCTAATGTTTTTTTTATCCAAAAGAACAATGTTGGGACGAGTTATACTTTTCTAAAGATGAATTCTAAATCTTTCAAAGTCAGCGTCGTGTTTTGTTAAAGATATTTTTTCTTCTTCTAAAGTTAGGTAATACTTTTAAGGATAGTGGCTCTTTCCAAAAACTTATTGAGTTTTTTTTTCAATCACATAATATAATTTTATGGATATCATAAGCATATATAAATTAATAGTAAGTTATTTCAAATGAATTGTACTTCCTCCGTTCACTTTTACTTATCCATTATATTAAAAATATATTTTTACTTTTACTTGCCAATTTTACCAAATCAAGTGATAATGATTTTTCCCCATGTTTTGCCAATACAAGATTTGTTTAGAGTACTTTTAACTTGTTTAATCTTTACATGAACATAGGGTGTTATACGTCTTCCACGACGACGACGTTCTACCAAAACTTGTATTACTAGATGTGTTGAGAAATAGAGTACAAATATTTATTTAGATATGCAAAACCACCTATATTATCTAACAAAAAACACAAAAGTTCATTTTAATATGGTTTTATGTATTTTTGATACTTTGGATATGAAAGAAATTATATTGTGTGCTCGGGAGTAGGTCTGATATCGCATATCCAGCTCCCTTTCTTGTAGTTTATCTTGTGATTTTTGGATGATGGTATAATAAAATGGATAATTTGAAGAGTGATTTCTTTCATTTGTTATATTAGAAGATAAAACGAAATTATCCATTCTTGTCCCCATACAAAATTCCCGCTAATATAAAGTAGATATCAGATGAGCAGAGGAGTTATTCTTTGACGATGATCCTTAAGGGGTATTGATGGATACCTTTTATCTACTTTTAACAAAGGTTTCAAGCTCGAGTTTTTGAAAATATATTTTTTTCTAATTTTAACAAAGGGTTTCAAACTCGAGTTTTAAAAATGGAATAATTTTAGTACCGAACAATTTCTTTTTTAATGGGTCTTAAGTAACGTGAATCCTGATTAATTGGAGCCCACTACTAATATGTGACAATAGGTGAGAAACATGGGGAAAAAGGTATGGAAACGAAGGAGAAGAAAATGGACAAAAAAAGAGCAGAAAAATCAGTGGGTAAGGTGATTGTTATGTTAATCGAATTCACCGACAAGACAGTGGTGAAGACTAAGAATTTTAAAAGGATGTGATGTGACCGTAAAATTAAAATTATGGTTGGATAGTGATGAAAGAAATTAAGCAAGCATGTGATATGAATGGTCAATAATTAAATAGAATTCCGATTGTACAAAGTCTGTTCTTTGTTATAGCGCCAAGCAGTAAAAATCAGTTTATTTTGAATGTTTTTCTCAAAAGTATTTTTGGTAGGAAGCAGTTTGTGTTTGGCTAATTAGTTTGAAAAGCACTTCTGAGCAGCAATTAGTGTTAGGCCAAGATGTTAAAAACTACTTCTAAGTATATTTTTCTCAAAAATGTTTCTCAAAAATATGTTTTTGAAGAGAAGCTACTTTTTTCTGCTTCTCCAAAACTATTTCTGCTTTTCCTCAAAAGCGTTTTTTTTCCTTCTATAAAGTTTGGTCAAACACCTCAATTTTTGACCAAAAACGCTTTTGGCAAAAAAAAAAAAAATTCTTTTGGCCAAAAATAAGCTTGGGTAAACAGCTATTAATATATGTACCAAATTAAGAGGAGAGTGAAAAAAGATTTAATTAGACAATATTGACTAAGACTAAATCCATGATGGGTAATGTTGCAAATTAAATTGTAATCTTTGACCAAAAGCTTGGTTAGCTACAGTGTTACTCCTGTATTTGTAAATTGTTGCAATCAACGGCTCAATAACAAAAGCAATGAATAATTACTTATAGTAAAATATATTAAACTAAGAACCTACTAAGAGTTTATTCCGTTGTTGTGAATATTTGCGAGAGTTCTTTTTAGTGGTAATCACCGTCGTAGTTATTCTTTGCTTCAATTTAAGGGGCAAAAAAAAGGATAAGTAAAGAATAACTATAATACTAGCATTACTGCAAATTAATCCCCTTAAGATAAGGGAGATCTTCCTATCAGTTTCAGCTTTTTAGGGTTGCAATTGGCTACATCTCCTTAGAAAAAATTAACCTTGTTGAGAATATTTTCATTTTTTTTCCTTTCTAATTAATGCATTTTGAGCAGTTATAAAAGAATTAATGTTACTTCCATTTTCGGTTACAGTCACAATTTTTCAGATAGAGGAAGTGTAAGAAAATCAAAGCATCAACGTGGCCACATGTTGAACAAAATCACTTAGGCCCTCCGGTGTACAAAATATCTCGCACTCACGCATGGTCGAAGAAAGAATCGCACCCCGTAAACAACTCACCCTAATACAAACAATATTAGTGGCGGCTCTCACGGCTTGAATCCGAAAACAACTTTACCGTCACTCCAAACCTCTCCTTCAAAACCAATTGAAGTCCAAATATTTGGAAGAAAACCAAAACATTAGCTGTAGCTGCCTCAACTATTCAAATATATTTAGAATTTGGACTTTGGAGAAAGGGTAAGGTTTATGCCTCTTCATAATTATCTCTTTGAAGAAGAAACAGCTCTACCTTATATACACAAAGGCCTATGAAATTTGGAAAGAACTTGAGCTATCAAACTTATGAAGGCAATCCTCAAAATGAAGTATACTCCTAACTACAACTTGATGTCTTTCACCACTTCCCACCTCAACCTAAAAAAGGAGAATTAACTGAATGGCAGTAGTTTAATACTCCAAAAGAATATTCCAGATCTTCCAATGAACCATCACCACGTGCACCTTTTTGTTTTATTTTGTCTTTCGACTCCAATTGTAGAAATATTCCTTAGTCCGCCTCCGCGGGAAACTCTTTTACTTCGCCGGTAAATCAAGAATCCCATTTTTCTTCTGGTCAAGGTCAACATCATTTTCTTTTTTATCTGTAACAAATTTCCTGGATAGATAACATTCCCTATGTTGACAGCCATATGTTCTCACATTCTAAAGGTTAGTAGTATAATTTCTGCTTTATCACCACCCCACCCCCTACCCACTAACCCCCCTACTCACCATCCCAAACAAAGTGGCTAACTAGAAGGGATCTGTTCACTTCCTTAACTACCTAACCTGTGAGCTGTGACCCTTTCTGAGACATCGGAGTAGAGAGGTAGTGGGGTGGTTTGAGGGGGGTGGGGGGAGGAACCCCTGTGCCCTTTTACTTTTCTTTACATGTGTTCCTCCTGGAAGATGCTTTGCACAAAAAAATAAAAAAAGGTGAGCCCATTATTCCTTTTATACATCTCTATTGGGACAACTGTTGTCACTTTTATTTATATCCTTATTGCATCTCTCTACTGATTGTCACTTTCAGTGAGTGAATCAGTATGTGTGAAACAAGGAGAAGACCAAGAATATAGAACAAGTCCATTAAAACTGGGCAAAGAAGAAGAGTTGAAAGCAATTAATGAAAATACATGGGCTGCAGTAAGCATATAGTATATGCAAGTTATGTCAATATTATTTGTGAGAACAACTAAATAATATTTTAAATCAAAATGCCAGATAGGATTTGCCAAGATGGAATAAGTTCTTTAAACTTTTTCTTTTATTAATGATTGAAACTTTCTTATAACCAGAGGAGCCAGAATTTGAACTAAGTTACTGGGTTCTCAGTTAATAATTTGTATATATTTTTAAAAGCAAATACAGAGTTTGGACCATAAATACTGAGTTAAGACGAACCGATTCTTGGTCAAGAAGTTGTGAACATACATATTGCCAAGTCTACCACTGCTACAGTAGCTCCATTTGATACCTTTCCTTCTATAAATACTCATCTTTATCCCTTCATTTTAACTCAAAAAAATTTCTGTTTCTTGCTTTCTAATTTTGCTCAATGGGGATTTTTCCACCATGTTCTGCAGAGATGCTGGACAAATTGCTTCAAGTGGTTTGTGGTAAGAACCATGAGCCTACAATAGAAGATAACAATCATACCAATGGGAAGAAGGTGAGAGGGACAGTTGTATTGATGAAAAAGAATGTATTGGACTTGAAGGATGTTGGTGCTTCATTCCTTGATAGAGTTCATGAAGTCTTTGGCAAAGGTGTCTCTTTGCAGCTCATCAGTTCTGACCATGCAGAACCTGGTATCTCCTTGTTCTTGTGCTCTAGTTTTCTGTCAACAATGTTCTGACATAAGGACATGGAAGCTAATTAATAACTATACACAAATTATTCGTTAAGCAAACCTCAGTGTCCCTTTTCAACTATGAAACCAAGCGACAGAACGTAGAGAGAGTTTGAATTTTCCATGTGTTTTAAATAGCAAAAAATATTAATGATTCAAGTTAAGTCGATCATAGTCCAATCCTGTGACTGCTTGACCTGTTGTTTCCTGATATTTCATTCGACTTTAGTAGCTGTTTGAATTGTGTAACCACCTCATCTAAAACTTTAAATTATGGTGTTCGGACTCTCCAAAAATGCTACCGCACCCGTGTCGGATCCTCCAGAAACACACTACTTTTAGAGGATCCGACAAGCACCCGGCAACATTTGTGAAGAGTCCGAGCAATATAGACTTTAAAAAACAACTGGAGAGGGTGCACTTTAATTTATTCCTTTATGCCTACAACAAGCATTTCTCATGTGTGAGTCTTTCTTAGGATGCTCTGATAAGTGATACCATATCGAATGGTGTGACCACCTCATCTCAATGCTTATGTTATTAGAGGGATATGTAACTTCAATTAATTAATTAATTAATTAATATTTAAACAGTAGCAAAACCACCCAAAAAGTTCTATCTTCTTCCTCTTGTTAGTTGAATCCTTCTACGCAGGCCCTTCGTAAGATAATCAAAGCATCAAAATTCACCAAAACACAATTTCCAATCCATGAATAAGGATAGAAAAGGGAACTTCCACTGGTTCCGACGTTTTCTTCTGTTTGAATACATAAACAAAAAAAAGAGTTAAACTCAAGTTAATATTCAATTTGGTAGCTAAAAGAAAAAAAGTATTGTACTTTGTAAGTTTAATCGAGACACCTTTAAGCATACTTCTGTGTTTGGAATTTGTAGGAAATGGATGTAAAGGGAAGTTGGGAAAACCAGCATTCTTGGAGAAATGGATGTCCACCTTGACTTCAATATCAGCGGGAGATGCTACGTTTAATGTGACATTTGACTGGGATGAGTCCATGGGAGTTCCTGGAGCTTTCATAATAAAAAACTATCACCACAGCCAGTTTTATCTCAGGACAGTCATTTTAGAAGATGTTCCTGGACATGGTCAACTTCATTTTGTGTGTAATTCATGGGTGTATCCAGCACATCGCTACAAATACAACCGAGTATTTTTTTCAAACAAGGTATCTCTAACATTAGATTAGCAATACTAGTGTGAGTTAAGTAAGGAAAAGTAACCTGGCGAGGCAAACTAGAGCAAATCACATTGAAAATCAAAAGCTGGATTGAGGTTCAGGCCTCAGAGTTGTACTTTTATGGTTGTTGGCAATAACCAGACACATACTGATGAAGCTTCGTGAATTTTTATGCATGTAAAACTTTTTAGGGCATTCTCTTCGGATCCTCTTTGAGAGCCTAAAAAGTTCATTCTTGTTCTAAATAGACAAAAGCTATGAAAATTCTTTCACAAACTAGGTTAGCATAAGTGAACAACCACGGCAATCTTGATAGGATAGCTACATATTGACTTCCTGAAACTTGTACTTTTTCTTGAAATGATAACTAAACAGTTGTATAGAGTTTATAGGTTCACAATATGATACGATATGCTGAAATTAAATTTGCTGGTTTTCCAGACATACCTGCCAAACAACACACCGGAACCCCTCCGACCATACAGGGAAGAGGAGCTTCTTAATCTTCGTGGAAGCGGTTCAGGCATGCTCAAGGAGTGGGACAGAGTGTATGATTATGCATTCTACAATGATCTAGGATTTCCAGATAAGGGGCCAGAATCTGTTCGTCCTGTGCTTGGTGGGTCGAAGGAATACCCATATCCTCGTAGAGGCAGGACAAGCCGTCAACCAACTAAAACAGGTAGATCACAAATAAATCAAAGATGTAACATTAAAATGATATGATTTACATTGTTGTAGAAACTTAATAGAATGAAGTGAATTAAAAACTAATGAATTACTATGTTCCTTTTTTCTTGGCAGATCCTAACTCAGAGAGCCGGTTGCCACCTTTAGGTTTGAACATATATGTTCCACGGGATGAACGTTTCACTCATGTGAAGCTTTCGGATTTCCTTGCATATGCTGTTAAATCTCTGGGTCAGGTCCTCATTCCTGAGATTGTTGCTTTATTTGACAAAACCTTCAACGAGTTTGATAGCTTTGAAGACGTACTCAAGCTCTATGAAGGTGGGATTAAGCTGCCTGACCATCATTTAAACAAACTCAGGCAATGCATCCCATGGGAGATGCTCAAAGAACTAGTCCGCTCTGATGGTGAACCATTTCTCAAATTTCCGATGCCTGATGTAATCAAAGGTACCTAAGGGCCCTTCCAACTATTTAGATAGCAGATACTTCCCGAGGTGAAAGAGATTGCATCATAATGTGAACACTGATAGAGCTTCGTTTAAAATTACTGCAGTGGATAGGTCTGCCTGGAGGACAGATGAAGAGTTTGGCCGGGAAATGCTAGCTGGAGTCAACCCTGTTATCATTCGACGTCTTCAGGTATTAAACAATATTCAAAGCACTAGTTGGTTTAATGATATTTTCTCTCATGCATATTTCTAATTCATTAAATTTTTTATCAGGAGTTTCCCCCAGCTAGCAAGTTGGATCCTAAAGTATATGGTAATCAGACCAGTGCAATCACAAAGGAAGACATAGAGAAAAACATGGATGGACTAACTGTAGATGAAGTAAATTCCTGACCCATTTTCCTCTTGTACCTTAACATACCGATGAAAAAAAAGCAAAAAACTTAACACAAAGGCTTTCTTTATTTCCTGAAAAAACTAGATTTTTGTCTAAGAATATGGTAAAGATGAAAACTTGCATTGTGTACTTGTGGTTGCAGGCAATTGAGTATAATAAGCTATTCATTTTGGACCATCATGATGCGTTGATGCCTTATCTCAGACGGATTAATACAACAAATACAAAGACTTATGCCAGTCGGACTCTCCTTTTCCTTCAAGATAATGGAACATTGAGGCCACTTGCAATTGAGTTGAGCTTACCTCATCCACAAGGAGATAAACATGGTGCCACCAGCCTTGTATTTACACCAGCCGATGAAGGTGTTGAAGGCTCTGTCTGGCAGCTGGCCAAAGCTTATGCCGCTGTAAATGACTCTGGCTATCATCAGCTCGTCAGTCATTGGTAAACTGCTTCTTAGCAAAGTATATGGAAGGATGAAAATTTTTGGTAGCATATTTAAGTGGCAAGTCTAGTTCACTAACTTCACCTCGGATTGCAGGTTAAATACTCATGCAGTAATAGAGCCATTTGTGATTGCTACAAATAGACGTTTGAGCGTACTTCATCCAGTATTCAAGCTTTTACAACCTCATTTCCGCGATACCATGTATATTAATGCTTTGGCTCGGCAGATACTCATTAATGCAGGTGGAGTACTTGAGCTGACAGTTTTTCCAGGGAAATATGCCATGGAGATGTCTTCTATTGTCTATAAGAACTGGGTGTTCACCGAGCAAGGACTCCCTGCTGATCTGCTTAAGAGGTATGTCCAAAACTTCAAGTTAAAAACTTTATCTCAGTATCAATGTTGACCAGAATCTAACACTCCCACTTTCTTTATCGCAGAGGAGTAGCAGTGCCAGACTCAAGCCAGCCCTATGGCCTTAGACTTCTAATAGAGGATTATCCTTTTGCTGTAGATGGGCTTGAGATCTGGTCAGCAATTGAAGCCTGGGTAAACGATTACTGTTCATTCTATTACCCAACAGACGACATGATCCGAGATGATACTGAGCTCCAGTCATGGTGGATGGAAGTTCGCAATGAAGGTCATGGTGACTTGAAAGATGAACCATGGTGGCCTCAGATGCAGACCCGAGCTGAACTTGCTGAAGCATGCACAACTATCATATGGGTGGCTTCTGCTCTACACGCAGCTGTCAACTTCGGGCAGTATCCTTATGCTGGTTACCTCCCAAATCGCCCAACTGTAAGCCGCCGATTCATGCCTGAGCCAGGCACCGCTGAATATGCTGAGCTTGAGTCAAACCCCGACCTTGCCTTCCTGAAGACAATCACAGCCCAGTTCCAAACTCTGCTAGGTGTTTCTTTAATTGAAATATTGTCACGACATTCCTCAGATGAGATATATCTGGGACAGAGAGATACACCAGAGTGGACCTCAGATATTCAACCGCGACAGGCATTTCAAAGATTCCATGACAGATTAGTCGAAGTGGAGAACAGAATAGTGGAAATGAACAATGACAGCAGATGGAAGAATCGCAATGGACCGGTGAAGGTGCCATATATGTTGCTATACCCCAATACCTCAGGTGACAACAGTGAAAGCGGACTTACTGGAAAAGGAATCCCCAATAGTGTCTCAATTTGAGGTTCTACAGCTCGAATAGCTGATATATAGCTTTTGCAGCCCTCGTCAACCTGCAGAAATATTTGCAACTTAAGCAGGAGTGGAACAGATATGTGTATATCTATTTTTTATGTCAATATTTGTTTAGCCACATTCTATTATTGTTAGTGTGTGTTTTTGCAATAAAATCATTGAGTAAATCCCCTCATTTCCCCCCACCTTGTAATCTCTGCTTAAATGTAAAGAGGTGGAATTCAACAGCTACATGACTAGGAGCCCAAGAATCGTTGTTTATGTCAAACACGTTATAGTAGTATTTTTTCTTCATCTAATTTTTCTATAACTATGACATGGTTTTATTGTTTTTGGACCATGATCCTATCTATGTAAACACTGAGAAAAAAGGAAAGAAACACATCAAAGAGATGAATGCTGACGATTTTCGCAAATTCTATAAATAGAGGCATATCTGTTAACACAAGATTCGTGCACATTACACGTCTTAGCACAAAAATGTCCAGTCTTTTTAACTGGTGGAATAGATCATCTTGTGAAAACATACTTGTCACTCAAGAATACGCTATTTTTTTTGGAATTAGCATATACAACCCTCTTCACTATTCTACTGCTTTTAGGACAAATTTCCTGGTGCATCCTATAAATTTAAATTTATGAAGGTAACGAGACAGCATTAAAGTTAACTTCTACTAACATGATTCAAGAAAATGATCATGCCTCTTACTTTTCAAGTACCACCTTCTACTAATTAACCAGCTTTCTTATCAATTCAAACTTAAATTATTTTGCATTCTAGTTTCTCAAACAATGACCAACTTATCACCCACAAGTGAATAAATTATTGAAAATATATCCTATCAAGAGAAGTCAAAGGGTGATGTTTAGGTATAGAGCAAGTAGTTTACTCATTTTTTTGTCAACCGTATTGATGGTGTAAAAGTTCTTTTGTCAATGTATATAACTTAAATCTCTCTCTAACTTCTAATAGAGCCAGTGCAAAAGAAATCTTACACAATGACCTAAAAGATCATTGGGATTAGCATCTTTATAAGCTAATCCTCTTATTAGGGCATTTAATGGTCAGATTTATCTTTGGTGCAGCAAGATTAAAGTCCTGCGCCAGTTGGAACATAAGAAAAGGATAACGACTGAAAGAATGCAGCAAAATGTGGGAGACGACTTATAACAATAGCAGGAGACTAAAATTGACAAGAGATGTGGCAAATTCACTCACCCCATGAGGTTGAAGCAGTAGAAAATGATAGATTATATTCTGCTGAGGTAACTAACTATATATAGCAAATTGGGTTAATTCGCTTTCATCACGGATTGATTGTCAAGTTTTTGAGTTTTGACTAAACGCCATAAGCAACTGCCACTTAAAATATTTTCTGAGCGTGCCCCGTTTTCTGTCTGTCTATCATTGTATTAACCGTGTCATCACTTGATCAAGAGATGATAGTCAAACAGTATTGCCAGGAATGCGAATGACTATTGAAACTAATTTCCCAATCACTTCTCACAGTCAACGGCCTATTATCAGATCACTGACCGAAAAAGGGGCTTTTATGTTGGGTGGAGAGTTACCGATATATGCCATGTGTAAACCCACATATTTTAAGGCTGAGATTCATTTGGTTATTAAACAACTATGGTAAGACAAATGGAAACGGAAACTGTCATTATACCGTGAAGCCTGCAATCTCCTTCTTTCTCTTAAAACTACACATGGGGCCCAGCATGGTGTACTTTCCCGTATGTTTACTTATATATTACTATATAAGAAGTGCGAGTGAAACAGGTGATACAGGCACCATTTCGTCGACATGTCAGCTTCACCAATAATATTTTTGCCCCTATTTTTGCATCCTGTTACGTCAATTGCCATCACGTAATTTGGTAAATATAAAAAACTTTTGAGGCATTCTTGGAGCTAAATTGTCAGGCCATGTATGCTTTAATGTAACATCCATTTGCCCCTGTTATGGTACATTATTACATAAATTGTCATCACATATTGATGTAAATAGGCGAAACTTTGAGGCATTTTCAAGGCCCATCACTTTTGCTTCTTTAGTTTAAACTTCTACATTGAGTATGGTGGGCCCACTAAATTCTTATTGCTTTGCTTATTAGACTCTTCTACTACTAAATATCATTGTATGTGCGTATTGCAATACTTTATTTTCAACTCATACAAGTTATGTTTTATAGTTTTAATTTATGTAACTTTTGAATATTTATGTACTTTAATAATATTATTTATTTGTTACTATATATTTTTTGTCGGCCAATTTTTTTAGGGGATGAGAGGAGCTTTGTATTTAGCTACATCGCAAGATGTATTATAAGATAGTTCAAAATATAAAAAATGGAATATCAAATAAAAATGGTAGAGAAAACTACCGCTAATAAGATCTCTAAAAAAAACAATTAAATAATGCAACAATTTACTATCCTAATGTAAAGTAAAAGTTCTATACTTTCTAAATATATAGTGTTTAAAAGTTTGTAAGCAATTTTTTGTTTTAATATTTTTAGAAGTGTGTAAACATTTTTTCTCTTATTTCTTATTTGATTTTAAAACAAGAACAAGGAGAATATTAACTATTATAACCAAGCCACAAATTATTTACATAAGGCTAATTCTTAAATGATATTGCACCATCTCAAATCAAAATGTTAAGTTAGATTTATTAATCATTACTTAAGCCATTCCCATTTAGAAAAAAAAAAAACACTAGCTCCAATTTACTTTAAATATTAGTGGTAAATTAATTATGTTTTTATATATAAGAAAAGAGTAATTCGATTGAAAGTATCATGGGATCCAATTGGAACTCATGCTGTTATTATCCAAACGTTAATATCTTTATCATTTGCATTTTATGATTATTTTTCGTTGATTTAAAAAAGATATATTATTTTATTTAATATTACTAACTAATCAAATGTCAACGAAGAAAAATTTAATCTCCTTGGTTATACAGAAGGATGAAATAAATAGGGACTATTTTTGGTTGATTTATTAACGAGCTAATAATAATTGATACATGAAAAATTGATCAATGCACAATCTATTTTGGAACCTTATATATCTTACTTTAGGTATATTTACTTGGATATTAGGCATTTTAAAATTCAGAAGCTATTTGAAGTTATTGGTGAATACAACCGAATAATGATTAATGAGTTTCTTTAATTATGGATGCCATCTACACTTTTGTTTGTGAAGTTCAGTGCTTGTATGCACTTGGAACGATTTCTATTACTAATCCATGCAATATATATTATATTTATTTAATCATCGACCAATATACATATTTTAAGCAATCAAATACTTAAGTATTTTATAAATTTTCTCTTAAATACTTGAAAAGATTATTTAAAAATATTCGAACATGCCAAGAATAATTTTGGATTTTTAATATTGGGCCCGTGCACAACCCGGGCTTTACCTCCTCTAGTTTAATAAAAGGTTCGATGATAATTATAAGAATTATACTTGAGTTACTGATGACGGTGACTTTAATATATTTTTTAATCTAATTCTTTCTATCAAATATTTTTTTATTGACTTAATTTCTATTATTTGCATATAAATCTTTCTGTTTAATACTTTTGCACAAGCATTAATTGTTAGGTTTTTTAAGCACTAATGAAAATTTTAAGTTCTCCTCCTAGACAAAGGGACATTGTCCCATATTGAAAGAGATAAAGGTTTTTTATGGGTATATATATAATTGCTCTTCTTCTAGCTCTTAAAAAGTTGAGAAGAAGACAAGCCTCGCGTCGTCGCCGTCGCTCGGCTTCAGTCAAACGTAATATTATTAAATATCCATTTTTGGTAAATGAAAATTAATATTAAATCCACAAAAAATTAATATCCGTTTCCGTTTTCCGTTTTTGTAACAGAAAATAAAGTTTTCTCCGCGTTATGAATTTCCGGTTTATTGTTGCATAAATAGCCATTTACGTTATGGCCGTTTTACGTAAATAACCCTTCTGAAGAGTTGCACTTCTTCAATTTGAGCTCAACATATTGGCTATAAATAGTTTTCCATTCTATTAGATTTTCCATACGAATTTCGCAATTCTCCTCCTTTCTTCTGCATTTTTTTAACTACTAAGAAAGCAACGGTAAGTGTGATTTGCTACCGATCTTTGTGTTCGCTGAAACGTTGGGATTTGAAATACCGCTACACCAGTGTGTAATTCATTCTATCCTGGGAGGTAATAATCCATAACCTTGGGTACTAGGAGGGGATTACGTTCCTTAAGGAAACACTATGAATTCAGTGGGCTCGGATTAAATTCTGTTTCTTTTACATTTCTGTCTATATGTTATTTTATCTTCTTCGGAACTATTTAACAAATACAGTTTACTACGGGATGATACGTTTAGGAATCACCTATGTTAGTGTGAACTGTTAGCCGCTTCAAGGAGAATTTTGTAATGCCAGTTCCATACACACTTATGAAACCAGGCGGTGTTCATGGCTGAAACAAACACAAGAATGAGACCAAAGACGGTTAAGGATTGATTGTGTGATTTATGGTTGTCTAGTTATACAATAAAGTTTGACGGTTCAAATATATCAAATCTACCGATTGACCGAGTATATCCAACATAAGTTCACTATGGAAAGTACAAATGGGAACCTACTTATCCAGATGTGATTAATTCTTGCTTATGAATCACATAGTTTTTCATGCATATTTCCTTGATATATCCATTCCCTATTCATTTGGGAGATTGTTAGGTTTTTTAAGCTTAATGTAGCTTAAAATATGGTGAATGGGAAATGGTGGGGAAAACGAAAATTTTAAGTTTCCCTCCGACATTGTCCCATATTGAAAGCAGAAAAGGTTTTTGATGGGTATATATACAATTGCTCTTCGTCTAGCTCTTAAAGAGTAAAGAAGAAGGCAAGCCTCGCACCGTCGCCGTCGTCATCGCTCGCTCGACTTCGGCTTCGGCTTTGGCTTCGGATTCAAATTCAGATTCGGATTCAGATTTGGTCAAACGATTGATTAATTTTTGGACCAAATTTATTTGTTAGTAGTAAATATTAACGTAATATTATTAAATATTTATTTTTTAAAAACGGATAATTAATATCTGCTTTCTGTTTTCTATTTTTGTAACGGAAAATTAAATTTCCCCCACGTTATGAATTCCCTATTTATTGTTACATAAATAGCCATTTACATTATGGTCGTTTTACGTAAACAACCCTTCTGAAGAGTTGCACCTCTTCAATTTGAGCTCAACATGTTGGCTATAAATAGCAGTCTATTCTCTCAGATTTTTCGTACGAATTTTTGAATTTTTCTCCTTTCTTCTGCATTGTTTTAACTACTAAGAAAGCAACAGTAAGTATGATTTACTACCGATCTTTGTGTTTGCTGAAACACTGGGAGTTAAAGTATCGCTACATCAGTGTGTAATTCGTTCTATCGTGGGAGGAAATAAATCCACAACCTTGGGTTCTAGGAGGGGATTATGTTCCTTAAGGAAACATAGTGAATTCAGTGGGCTTAGATTAAATTATGTTTCTTTTACATTTTTTGTTTATATGTTAATTTATTTTCTCCAGAATTATTTTACAAATACAGTTTGCTAATACTAATTTCTTATTCTCTTTCTCGTTAGGTATATGTTAAATTAAGTTTCTATTTTTATTTTTTAATGTACATATTTATATATTAACATATAAATATTATGAAATTTAGACAACTCAAATAAATCTCATTAATCAAAAGCTTTTGTGTCACCATAAAATAAATGATACTTATCTTTTAATGTGTTATTTGCCATTTTCTTTTCGAAAAGATGAAAGGACCTCTTCAAAAAATAAGAAATTTTAATAGTAAAAATAATTCAGAACAGCACTATATATATATATATTTGGTCAAATATCAAAACTTTATTTAACCAATAAAATATTGGCAGCACCTCTAACTCCTTCGGACTTAGGAGTTAGACTCAAATAACATTAAAGAAAAACTATCAGAAAAAACAACTATCATTTACATAATAGTTCCTTTACTTCTACATTTCATAGAGGAAAACTATCTACTCCTTCTAAGATCTTCTTTCATTGTATCCTCTGTTGTCCTTGGATATGCAGTTGAAGGACAATATCACGTATAATCTTTTTTGTATTCGTCTGTTTCCCCTGAAATCTGCGCATGTTTCTTTCTATCCATGTATAGTATATCACTGCTACAAATAGAAATGCCAAGATGCTATTACGGGGTCTACCATTTTTTTTTCTTTTCATCAACCATTAGATTTTCTTTTCCCAGACACCAATTTGATGTCTTTCTCCCATCCAGTTAAGCAGTGTGCTCCACATATTCCTTGAGTATTAACATTCAAAGAATAAGTGAATCATTGTTTCTGCCTTTCCACTACTGCATAATACACATCTCATATCGACATGTATTCCCCAAGCTGTCAACCTATCCACTGTGACCAGTCTGTGGCAGAGTGCTAGCCATAAAAGGAAGTTGTGGCTAGGTATAGTGGTGCCTAATATTAAGGCTTTCCAACGAACCTTTGGAAATTGAGGTCTCGATAAGGTGTACATCTTCAGAATATTGAATTGCCCTTTCTACAGAAGTTGTTTATATTGGCAAAGGAGTCAATAGTTAGGTACCATTCTCTGATGTCAAACATCTTCCTTACCAGCCAACAGGCTTGATTAGGAGTACTCATTGTATGGAAATCCTACTTTTTAATGTAGATGGAGTGGATCCATTTGATCCAAATAGCATCCTTTTTTGTATGTATCGCCCAAATTAGCTTGCATATTGCTACTTTTCCACCATACAAAATCCAAGACATTTAGATCACCAGCTGAAGTTGGCATACAAATACTGTCCCAGGATATCAAAGCTCTCTTTGAAGGGATTTGGCTACATGTCTATAGAAAAGATCTGCACACAGTATTCACCAATTGTATAATCTTCTTTGGTAGCAAAAATACCTATCCCCAATATGTTTGCATCTCAAATAACACATTTTTATTAGTTGTACTCTGCCACTATAAGACGGGAACTTTGAAGTCTAGCATTTTATTCTGTTGGTGATCTTATCTACTAGTGGCATGCATTGCTGTAATGATAGCTCCCTTGAAGATAAAGAAACTCCCAGGTATTTAAATGGTAGGGCTTCCAGCTTGAATTGATAGTCAGTACTAATCATATCTTTGAAATCCTGAGTAACTCCAGCTACATAGATAGAACTTTTTTCTAAGTTAGCAATGAGTCCTGTCACCTTTGAAAAATGATTGAATTTGTCCAGAAGTATTTGGATAGAGTTTTTATTAGCTCTACATCACATAATTAGATCATCTACAAAACAAATATGAGTCATATTTAATTTGGCACATCTTGGTGGAAGTTGAAGTCTGGGATATCTTTAAGAGTCTTCAATGTTCTACTCAAGTACTCCATCACTAGGACAAACAAGTATGGGGACATGGGGTCCTCTTGCCTCAGTCCTTTCCTTACTTGAAATCTATTAGTAAGCCCACTATTTATCAGTATAGAGTAGTTCACATTGGTTACACACTCCATAATCCACCTTACCATCTTATTTGGAAACCCATATTCCTATAACACCATTTGTAAGAATGACCATTCAACTGAATCATAGGCCTTCCTTATGTCCACTTTTATAATACACCTAGGAGAGACTCCTTTTTTGTTATACCCCTTAACCAATTCATGAGCAATAATCACATTATCCTAGGGCTGGGCATATATCGGGTAAAATTGATAATCCAAACCGTTAATTATTTATTGGGTTATCGGTATCGGGTTATTGGGTTAATCTGTCACGGCCCAATTCCACAATGGGTCATGAGGGTGCCTGACACCCTTGTCAGGCAAGCCAAAGCGGAAACATTACTAACATTCTTATGTTGCTTCTAATTAAAAATAAGTAAAATAAACACTTGACTTCCAATTAACCAGAAGAACGAAATACTGTAAAATAATGTAAGTGCACAATCCCAAAATAATCTTCTACCAAGTGTGTGCCAGAATCCGGTGCCACAAGCTACGGGAAACTAGTAGAATACACATCCAAAAGAATATCATACTATCCTACTGTCCGAATCTGAATAGACAGAAAATATAAATACAAAGGGAAGACTTCTTCGACTGCGGGTCGACATGAAGGGAAAGCAGCTCACCGTAGAAGTCCCAAGTCCGCTCACGAATGCGCACCAGAATAATAGCCAGATCCACCTGCCTCAGATCCTGTACATTTAAGTATAGAAGCATAGTATGAGTATATAAACAATATGTACCCAGTGAGTATCCCGTCTAATCTCGAAGAAGTAGAGACGAGAGGTCGACTTGATATTCACTAGGTTTAGATAATATTATAAGTATAATTTTAACAATGAAGAGTCTTTAATAGGCAACAGTTTACAACAAGGCATATAAGTCATATTCTCACCAGGATTCCGATTTAATCAATTACTACAGTTACAATCATCAACTCATTTTGGGCCATGAAAATCAATATCAATATTTAACACTCTCAGGCAAAGCTATATAAGCATGCGCAAATATGCCGAGGCGACGGCCCGATCCAAGAGAAATAAACTATGCATTTGCCGAGGGTCAATGGCGCGCCTATAGATGCATCTATTCATACCGAGGCGATCGGTCCGATCCACAATTAAGAAGAAAATATCAAGTATACACACAAGGCACATCAATAGTCATTAATGCCAAGCAAGACATCAACAATTATACAAGCACGTTCTTATTCCCATTTTAAATCTCTAGCATATCCTAGGTGCTCGGAATAACAAGATAATATAAAGATTTACATAAACAAGCATGATGTGGGTCCTAAACTACCCAAACAATTAACATAGTAATAGCTACACACAGACTCTCGTCACCTAGCGCATGCGTAGCCCCCGTATTTAGCAACAATTATTCGATTATAAATCCTATGGGAACAATTCCCTCTTACAAGATTAGAAAGGAGACTCCCCTCGCTCCAAAGCGCACTTCCAATATCAAGAACACGCCCGAGCCCTTACTTCGAAGCCGAACAATTCCAGACTAGTTGAACGGAGTAAGATCTAATTAATATAGGCTCACAAGATAACTTCCTAGCTATTTAAACAATTCCCTAACCATTTTCATGAATTTCCTAAATTCCAACCCCGGGCCCACGTGCTCGGATTTCGGGATTTTTCGAAGGAAGTTGTTCTTTGCAACCTGAGGATCATTAATATATCATTTCTAGTTTATTACATAGCAAATTTCATGATTAAATCTTAGTTTTATTAAAACCCTAGGTCTAGCTCTAACCCTTGATTTTACTTAGTTTTTTAGTGTTTGATCTACCTAATGTACATGTATTTAAACTAAGGATGAATGAGAATTACTTGCCTTACAATGTTATGTTGAACCCTCTCTTTGGAAGCACCCAAATCACCCAAGTGTGGAGTTGTGAATGAATAAATGGATTTGAGTTCAAATTAAATGAACTCTCTGCCTCAGCGATTTTCACTTATGCGGTGCCATGAACACTTCTGCGGAAAAAGGCCCACTTTTGCGAAAATGGCCCAAGAAGCCTGGACCGCTTCTGCGGTCAGGTGCCCGCTTTTGCGGGTCCGCTTCTGCAGATTTCGTGCCGCTTCTGCGTATTTGGGACTAGGGAGCTGGACCGCTTTTACGGTTTATGGGACGCTTCTGCAGTCTCTGGGCCGCTTCTGCGGTTTTTCCTTGGCCTGGCCCTTTCCACTTTTGCGATGGGTTGACCGCATCTGCGGTCCAAGAGCTGCAGATGCGGTTATGACAGAAGTAGCAACTTCAGCTCTTCTCCAATTTTCTTACTTAGCTCGACACTAGCTCGTTTGACGCTTGAGGCTCTCGAGCCCCGCCCGAACATACCAACAAGTCTGAAATCACGAGGCGGACCTACTCGAACCCTCGGAACTCTCAAAACAACGCTAAATCTTGGAATTACCCCCTAAAACCAAATGAATCAAACTATTGAATCTTCAAGTTCTTAATTATCCTCTAACGGGTCAAAACGCCCTTAAACTACTCGGATTGGCACCAAATTTTACGGGCAAGTCTTAAACAATATTACGGACCTGTACGAAGCTCCGGAACCAAAATCTGAGCCCGATACCTAGGGAATCAATGATTACTTAGTTTCTTTAATTCTTTAAAACTTCAATTAAACAATTTTAAATAGAAATTCATTACTCAGGCTAGGGACCTCGGAATTCGATTCCGGACATACGCCCAGGTCTCATATTTTCCCACGGACTCTCAGAAATTGTTAAATCACGAATCCGGATCCGTTTTCCCAAAATATTGACCGAAGTCAAACTTGGTTTTTAAGAAAGTCTTATAGAAGCAAATGGACATGTTTTTACTCAAAACTCTTCCAACTCCCGAACCAATCGCCCCCGCAAGTCGTAAATTAGCTAAAGCAAGTACGGGAGGCTTTATTTAGGGGGACGAGGTTCTAAAACGCAAAACGACCAGTCGGGTCGTTACATAACGGTTTAGAATTTTTTTACTATTGGGTTATCGGTTCAGGCATTGGTTTTTCAATTTTGTTAATGGGTTAACCGATAACCCAATAAGAATTAATAAAATTATGACTTTACCCTTAAGTATATACAAATGCTTGGGGCTTCAGTTCATTCTCTCCTATTCTTTCTCAACCCCACTCTTCAATTGCTTCATCTTCATTCTTCATAGACCTTACTAGTTACTCCTAGCGCAAGACTTTAGTATACTATATGTGAATTATTCTCTTTTTTGCTTAACTTCAGTGAATAGTTTTTTTCTTTTTGCTTAACTCTAGATTGAGTAATCTTATCGGATAAACCGATAACCGAACCGATAATATCCGATAACCGATTAATCGATACCCGATAACCGATATGTTATCGATTTTCTTATCGGTTTATCAAATTTGTAAACCGATAACTGATATGCTAAATCGATAATATTCATAACCAAATCGAACTGATCAATGCCCACCCCTGCATTATCCAGAATACTTCTCCTTTCTATGAAAGCTGATTGAGCAGTTCCAACTAAGACACAATATATTTAAGTTTTACTATGACACCATGGTGGTGTTTACGTGTAGCTTTAAGAGTGAGAAAAATGGGAGACCATATAAACAGTTGTTGTTAGTATTGAGTTTTCTTATTATTTTATTGTTAAACATTGTTTTTCCCTTTTTAGTTGTTTAATAACCAAAGGAATCTCAAACATGAATAATTTAGGTGTATACATGGCATATACTGGTAAATGGGTTACCGCGATAAGTTGACAAAATATTAATCTTATAAAATTATGAACTAATATATATATATAACAACCCAGTATAATCCCACTTAGTGGGGTCTGGGGAAGGTAATGTATACGCAGACCTTATCCCTACCCTGGGATAGAGATGCTATTTCCAAATAGACCCCCGGCATCCTTCCCTCCAAGAACTTCCCACCTTTGCTCTTGGGGAGACTCAAACTCACAACCTCTCGGCTGAAAGTGGGGGTTGCTTAATAAATTTTATTATTCAATAGAGTGTGCAGATATATAATAAAATCTATATAAAATCAAAGGATACACGTCATATAATAATCGAATAAATTATTTGTTTGTTCCTTTTTATTAACTTGTCAATTGGCTTAATATTTTGATATTCATAGATATATATTTTCTTACTCTAAAAATATTTTTATTTTTTTAAATTATGTTATGCAGTTCAAATTTCTTCACCGGTCTAAATTTATCAATAATTGTTTGAGTGTTATTTATTTATATTTTATTTTTTAAATCAAAATATAAATATCATAAAATTATCTTTAACCCCCTCTTTTCATATATTCTTTTCTACTGTAATATTTGATTGGTTTTCTCATTTGCAGTTTACAGAAAATCTAAACAATGGAATTTGTTTACAAAATTATAATTTTGAATTCAAAAGTATAAAGAGATAAGCCTTTTATAATTTTTATAAAAAACCTACAAATATAATTAATAGTTTTTAATTTGTGTCATATATATAATATGCTTTTCTTATGCATAATATCCTAATAGTATTTTTATATTTTTTTTATATTTTTATTATAAATTATGAGTTATATTTATTAACTAAAATTTTCTTACATGAAAATTTTAATTAGTATATGCATTTTAAGCTATCACTTGAATTTTTTGTTTTTAGTATTCTTCCTTTATTAATATTTGTTTATTACTATGATTTTAGTTAGTTACTCTTGAATTTTTTGTTTTTAGTATTCTTCCGTCAGTATATCTTGAAATTGAATTTAAATTCATACAGAGTAACTAATTATTAACTAAGCTAACTAATTTTGTCCAAGAATTTGACACTTGTTAAATTTTTGATGCGACACTTGGAATCATTATTGCCTCTCATATTCTATAGATTTGGCGGATAAAGATCTATTACAACCATAGCTCATGATTTTTACCAATCCTTGGATTTTTTTGTATAAAAGTTTAGTTATTTCATCATTTATTTCTCAATAGATCTCGTGGAGTTGGATTATAAATTGGCTTACCTAGCGGATTGGGTTAGGTTCCATCACGAGTAGTTGTATTTGGGTCGTGACAAAACATGCAAATTAAAGTACGTAGAACATGAAACTAACAAAATTGAATTGCTAATAGTGGAGGATGAAGCAGAAACTGAATCCTTTAAACATCTTAAGCAGAAAAACTATATTCCATCTTTGATCTTTCTAATCTCTAAAGGCCACTTCATTGAAGGGATCTGCAGAAGATATGAAGAATCAGTGAGTGCAATCAAACTTTTAAGCTGTGATGTTAGGGAATGAATGGATGTGAGATTCTATTTGAAAGAAGGTACATAAATGACTCTATGTTATACAATCTTAGGTGCAAGTGTTAATAGTCCCAATTTCCGTTACTTTCAGTCGATAACCATTTGGCAAGGTAGTTAACAAAGGATTTGACAAAGTTCTAGTTTGGGACAATGATGTAAAATATTTACATGAGAGTATATCAAACTCAGTCGATAGAATAAAGGCAGAACAAAGAATAATACATACAAAGTTGGTAGCTCCACCAGTCAAATTAGAAGTGCATGTGCTCTCTCCTCCACCACCAGTGTTAAAATGCCCATATTCTTTCTTATATAGGTTGAGAGAGGAGTTACAATCCTGAGAAGTCATTTCATCATCCATAAATGACATGGATTCAGCGGGTGCGCTATACACGTAAGCCACGGTCCTTTTGCCTGAATTGAACCTAGGATTAGAATTGGAGTTTTGAGGGTATCTGTGCAGCTTAAAGCACCTATCTTTGGTATGTTCTGAATGTTTGCAATAATCATAGTATGGACGAGCCTGCTGTTTAGAGGATAGTTGCTAGGTGAGTAATTGGTCTTGAAGTTTTTGTTCCTACGTATGTTAACATTCATAAAAGCAAACTTCATTTCAAGTAGATTATTTGGTATGACCTCCCTTTATTGTTCCTCTTGAATTAGTAAGGAAAAAAATTGAGTCACGTATGGTATTGGATTCATCGATCATAAGGATGCTACCTGCACAATTGTTTATATTTATTTAGGCCCGTTAGGAACTGAATCAAATGCTTACCCTGCTCGACTTTGTGCATGGACTCTTTGGTCCCATAAGTGCATTGATAACTACTCTGGGACTTGGCACTCGAATTATTTAGCTCTTTCCACAATTTTTTCATCTTCGTATAGTAACCGGTGATGTCGAGGACTCCTTGAGAAAGATCGTAGATTTTCTTTTGAATTTGATACATTTAGTCTCATCGATTCAATCATAGCAATCCTCCAATTCGGTCCACAATTTGACTACTTCATTGACATACTCTACGCTATCTGCAAAGTCTTTAGCGAGAGAATTTAAAATCTATGAGGTAACCATGTTGTCATAACACATCCACTAACAGAGAAGTGAAGAATCCGGTTCTAGACGTTTACACTTGCCATTGGTAAAACCAAACCTATTCTTCACCAAGAAAGCACAAAAACACTCCTTCTCTAGGAGCGATAACCAATACCATTAAAAGGAATTTTCACTGGCATCGTACTAGAGTTGTCTGACAGGTGCATGTAAAGGGGACAATATGAATCGATCCCGGGTTTGATTTTAGGAGCAAAAATATAGACACTTGAGGCAACTTCAGATTCGTCATTTTGTTCGAGAATTGCCATGGTAGAATTCATTTCATGAAGAAATGAACTTGAAATCAAATGAGGAGAAGCAAAGCAAATCAATGCGGATCAAAGCAAGCGAAAATCGCAAATAATAACATATGATTTTAGGGCAGAGTTCAAGATTGAATAAAGAATTGGGAAGAGAAATCACAGGAGCAAGAGCCATGCTCTGATACCACATAAAATGGTGAAAATGGTGGATGATTTGAGCTCAAGCTCTAATGGTAGAACTTGGAAGCAGGGGGG
>MU735037.1:16731-36216 GCA_026770625.1 Nicotiana glauca
GGCAGTTTGAGTACCTCCAGTAGGGCTCCATTACAGTTACACAGTATGAGACTAGATTTGTTGATTTGGCACGCCATGCAATTGTGATACTCCCTACAGAGCGAGAGAGGGTCCGGAGATTCATTGATGGATTGATTCAGCCGATCCGTCTTCAGATTGCCATGGGAGTTGGTAGTGATATTTCCTTTCAAGAGGCGGCCAATGCGGCCCGCAGAGTTGAGATGGCCCTCACACGGGAAGGTGGTAAGATTTCGGACAAGAAGCCTCGTCATTCTGGTAGATTCAGTGGTACCTCATCTGGAGGTAGGGATTCCTATGGTAGGGGTCAGGCACCGAGGCCCTTTCAGTATGCGCTTCAGGTTTCTCATAGTACTCCAGGCAGTAGAGGTTCTCAGTGCACCCCCACTTTAAAGCTTCAAGGGAGGACATTGTAGTCGACAGGGCCAGCAGTCGCAGCAGCCGAGATCTTGTTATGGTTGTGGTGACCCCGGTCACATTGTCAGGTTTTGCCCTCGAGCATCGGGCAGCTCTCAGCAGCAGGGTCCTCGCCCCATGATTCAGGCAGCAGGTGATCCACAGCCCGCCCAGCTAGCTAGAGGCGGGGGTAGGGATCATAGAGGTAGAGGTAGGGAAATCGTCTCACAGCGGCGGAGCTCCTCCAAATACCCCCAAATATTAACCAGCCCATCCTCATCATCCCCTCTTTCACATCACACCCTTGTTTTCCCCAAAATATCACTCAATTCCGCCGAATCATAGATCAAAAAATAAAAATTCAAACTTTTTGCCTTTTGTTCCAATTTTCCGATTTAAATCTTCAGTTCGTGTTAATACTTTCACGAACCCCTCAGTTCTTCATAAAAGGAGGTCTGGTTGTTGCCAAGAATGTTGTCCTTCGATTTTGGCCATATTTCGGACGTGTATCTTTGAAACGATTCAATTTCTTATAGATTTCGCCTCGTTTCCTTCCGGGCTTATGATGAGAATTAGGGCACGAATTATTAGCTACAAACGAAGGTTCAACTAATATTCGTGTTACAATTCTCACCATTAGGTCAAGCTTTTGAATTCGCGGGAGTTTCGATTTCTGGTCAGCTTCGTCGTTGAGGATTTTGAAGTTTAGAATGGATTGCATAGGTATCTTTCTGTTCCCTTGCTATGTTCTGCCTTGTTCTGTTCCTTTCTTTTAGTTCAATCTTTTGTCATCAGCTTCTTCTCCTTTTCTATAGGATTAAGTTAGATATGTTAGTTAATAATTTAGTGTTAATTTCCGGCTAAAGCATTTTATTTTATTTTTAAAAAAAGAAGATAAAAAGGAATTTGATTAATTGTGTGTGTTGTTGCAGTCCTGAATTGGACTGTTAATTCCCTTGAGTTTTGTTTGTTTGGGCTGGGCTTGGGGTCTGTCATTTACTAGCCCATTTCTTGAAGAAAACATGTCTGTTAGCCCAAGTTTAAGATTGGTTTTGGGTCAATCTGACCCTGTTTTGTCTTAAGAGTAAATAACAGGGTATAGGGGGTAATTTAGGTAATTGGCCCAGGGAATATCTTACATAACGGATTGAGAAACTTCTAGGAAGATGGGTGGGGGGTCTAATTTGATTTTCAAATTTTTTAATTGGGATATCTAGGCAAAATCGAAAATTTGAAAAGGGCTAAAGTGCAAAATCAAAATCTGAAGTTTGCCCTATTTACTTGCCTATAAAGGCACTTTTCCTTGCCTTTCAAGGCAGACTAAAGTAAGAAAATTTCAAAAAAAGTAGGCGCCTAAAATTTTGCACTGTTCCATTGAAACCATCTCAATTTACTTTGATTTCTGAGTTTTTTCTCTAGTACTAAAAATTGTTGGTTCATATGGAGTCAAAAATGGTTTGAATTTATTTTCGTTAAGAGCCTGGTTGGCAGTCATTTTGATACTGCTTGATTGGGAGTGAATCTGGGTGTTTTCACATCATTTTTATGGTTGAAATAGTTGGTTTGTGTTGAGTCCTGCGGTGCTGTTGCTGTTTCTTACTCCTCTTCTCTATTTTCTTCAACATTCCAGGTACACATCCCTGAGTTTAGCATGTAATACATCTCATGAAGTGTTTTGGTTGAAGAGAAAAATGGGGATTTTCCCTTCTATCAGATGTTGTTTTCTTCTTAGTTTTAGTTAGTTTGTTCTGTTGATTTTTAGCTCTACATGTTTCCTTCTTAGTCTATTTTGAAATTTCCATCAAACTTGTAATAGGACTCTTATGCAGAATCTGTTAGTCTTGTCTGCTTAATTCCTGAGGTCTGCTTGTGGTTGAAATGACCATTAATTTTGAGAGTCCTGCTTTCCTTTGTTCAAATTTGTTGAAGGTTTTGTTATACTTATTAAAAATTGTTACATGGCTAAATGTGTAGTAAAAATCGAGCATGTTTAGTTATGTTTAGTGTGCAGTTCGAACAAGATTTGAATTCAGTAACCATTTTGTTCAATTGACTTTTTCAGATTTCGAATTTTGCTGTTTCAAAAGTCTTTCACGAGATATTCTGGAATTTATGCACTGAGGCTCCGAATAACTCAAGTCATTTTAATTATGAGAATGAATGCCAGATATTGATTCCTCGCATTCCAATAGGATTTTGAAATTGTATTTTGGTCTTCAAGGATTCGATCCCTGGGCGATACCAATCTTTGCTCTGCTTTCAGCCTTGACTGGGCCTGGCTCATGCCCAAAGCTTGAAAAGCTTTTGTCGATTTCTGTTTCTATTTGGTTTAATAGTTTAAAGTGAAATGTGAGTGAATGGCCTTCGAATTAAGCTATGGATTCGAACTAAGGACCCTTCTTTGTTTAGGACCGTCCTTGTTTGAGTTTGGGCTCATCCTTGGGCCTAACACTGGACAGTCCCTTATGAATGGGATTTAAACTATTTTCTCTTTTGTTGGGACTTCTGCATGTTTGATGCTATCCCTTGGCCCAATTGTTGCTCTACTCATATAAGTCTTAGTTAGTTCTGACTTAAACATTTCTTCGCCTTTTCTTAGTGTTAATTAATTAGAATATCAAATAATGGGAAGGAGAGCTTTGCTAGATATCACAAATAGTTGTGGTCCTCCGTTTTTTAGCTTGACTATCCTTTAAAAATGGAATTGAGGTGTGCCGCGCCAAATAAAACCTCAAATGAATGGTCCTCATTTAATTGTTTCTTCTAAAATCTTTAGATTTCGAGGAGTGCCATTTAGCAAATTTCCATGGCCCTCGCAAAATCAAAAACACGTAGTTGCTTTAGGCGCGTACTTTAATAATATTACCTTCCTAAATTCGGGTGTTCATTTCATGTGACCCAAATCTAAATCCTTACAACGTTGAATAAAATGTGTTTAGGATTGCGGATGCATTTCATGTGACGCGGTCCAAAGACATGTTTTAGACGACGTTAGATCTTCCTTAAAAATGAATAAAAGCGGTTAAAAGTTAAAAATGCACATAGGTTCAAAATGTTCTTAAAATCAGATAGTTAAGCCGAATATAACAGTTGAGCGACCGTGCTAGAACCACGGAACGCGGAAATGCCTAACACCTTCTCCCGGGTTAACAAAATTCCTTACCCGAATTTCTGGTTCGCGAACTAAATAGAGTCATTCTTTTCCTCGATTCAGGATTTTAAACCGGTAACTTGGAACACCATAAATCTCCCAAGTGCCGACTCTGAATATTTTAATAATAATCTCGTTTCGATTGTCCTTTAATTGGAAAAACTCCCTTTATTATATCCCTTCCGGGGGTGTAGTGAAAAAGGAGGTGTGACAACTCTGGCGACTCTGCTGGGGACTAGAACCCAGAACTTCTTGTTCAGGGTTCAAAATTTGAGCTTAGATGAATTGTTATAGCTGGCTTTATTTATTATCAGATTTTGTTACATGCTTGGGCCTAATGTGCTAAGTGTTGCTTTTACCGCTTTGATATTCTGTGAACTGTATATAAACTGTTACGAAACCCTTCTTCTCTCTGAGTCTTCTAAATCATGAAGAAATGTGCACTTCGTGTTGACTTCTTTTCTGTTAGAGTCATATCCCAAATTTTAGAACGAGGTTTGGATAAGTTGCTAAGCCGGTGAAACTTCTGTATTCCCGGTATGCTCCCCCTCCCCTCCCCCCCCCCCCGCTCGAGTTGTCCGCTCGGGTAAGCCAGGTCTAGAACAAATAAACCCAGGTTTTAAACCTAGAATAACTCAGCCTCATGCCGGATCCCTAGTAGGAACGCTTGTTTGTATCATGTGCACTTGACTTAGGGGACTCAACACAGGGGTTGGGTCCGTCTAGGATAGGTATACCCAAAATAACAGACCATCTTGATGCATCCTATGTGCTACATGTTGCATTTCTTCAAGGGTAAAAGGGTCATTTGGAGGACCAATGATAGTTGAGGGTAAATGAAAAAAAATGAAAAAAGTGACAGGCTGAAGTGTGAAGATAAAGCGAGTGGGGCCCAATTATATTTTCTATCACATTTTTGGTAAAGAAAAAAAAAAGCTTGAAAATTCAAAAAAAAAAAGATTTTGCACCTTTTCATAATTTTCCGAAAAAAAAAAAAAATCCAAAAAGATTTTACATGTTTCATATCGACAAAAAGACAAAAAATGAGTTTTCTATAAATTAGTTGTTCTTTAATTTTTGACCGTATCCAATCTGCTCGAACTACGCATACCTGATTCTCGTCTTTCGGGGCGTGGTACGTAGGTAACGCACATAGGATCCGGTTTTCTAGCGAATCTTAGGTTCTTGGCTTTGTGGGGTCTTAGCCAAATTTTGCACTTCTAGCCACCTTTTGGCCAAATAAGCCATTTTTTGCAAAAATAGCCTCAATCATGTCTTGCATGTGTCCAGTAGGGAATGTTATTGTCTCACATAGTGTTGATTTAAATTTTCTCATACAGGTATGGATTTACTTATCGGAGTTTGAGCATGACAGATACCCCAGGATCACTGCATTCAGGAGCTGCTCGAGGAGCCATTTTATGTTTTTGAGTCAATTGTTCATATAGTAGCATTCAGTCTTTTGGGGCGATGTTAGAGTTTGTAATAAGTATAGTTGAGTTTGCCTAGTATTTTATTATTGTATTTCTCATTTTGTATTTGGAAATGTGTTACAATTAAAAAAAAAAAGAAATTTTGCGTTTTCGGTATAAGTTTTCTTTAGAATATTAATTCTAGAAATGAAAAATCTCCTTTGAGTTTGTTTTTCCTTTAGGAAATTAATAAAAATTATTTTTATACTTCTTCTACTATATTAGGACCAAAATTCGAAAAAAAAAATTCTTTTAGTACTTCTTTAAAAGTCTTCTTTAAGGTTCTTTTGAGGTGTTTCTTGGGGAAATTAGTGAAAAATTAAGAGAGAAAAAAATCTTTTTATTTTCATTAAAACTTTAGGATATTGTACATAGAAACAAAAATATACTTTATCTTTTGCTTATCATTAAAAATTCTTCTTTAGGCAATCAAAATTGAAATCCAAAAATATTTTGTTCCTTGTTTCGAAATCTGGCATCAGGATATCAAATGAAAATCCAAAATATTTTTTTGTGGTTTATCTTTAGATTTTCTTCTTAAAAAGAAAAAAAAAAGAATCAAAAAATATCTTTCCCTTCTAGAGTTTTTCCTTAATAGAGTATTTGTTTCAAAAGAAAAAAAACATGCCCGTCAAGCTTGAGTTTAGAATAGGTCATAGAACATTAAGTCTAGAAAATTCAAAAAAAAATATTTGCTTCTTTTATTCCTCTTTTCTCATCAGAGTAGTCATTAAACAAAATGAAAAAAAAGAGAATGTCAGTTTGTTTACTTTTTATTCTCGATCTTCCAGAACTACGCAAAGATCTGATTCATGCGGGGTCATGATACGTAGGCAACCTACATAGGGTTCGATCGAATTATTTTTTATTATTAAAAGAAAAAGAAAGAAAAATATAAAAAAAAGGAAAAATCAAGGGGAAAAAAGAGAGAAAAAGAAAGAAAAGTTGGTGAAATTATGGGAGGTGAGAAATAAGAAGGAAGAAAAAGAGCGATAATCAGAAAGAAAAGGGGAAGGAAAATGAGCGAGCTAAAGAAGGGCGAGGAAAGAAAAGAAATGAGAGGGTTGAAATGAGCAAATTGGGATAATGCCAACTGACCTTTGTACCCTCAAAGTCATTTTAGAACCGATCACTGTGGCTAGGTGCATTGCACATAAAGTGAGATTATCTTATGTTAAATGCCCTAATGCTAATGTGATGGCTTTATTTTGTTATATTTAGTCCAGAAAGGTGGTTAGTTTGTGGCATTCGGGCTAATCATCCATGCACGCTAGGTCAAACAGCTAAACAGCCATGACTAGTAAGGGATCAGACATAGGTGTTGTCGAATCAGAATTTGAGTTGAAAAAAGAGGCCCAAAGGTTGAAATGCCAGATAACGGAGATGTACCGGGCTTGGATTAGTGGGCACCCTCTACCCTTATTCCCCACCAACTACATCGAAAGTCTTGCTTTCGTCCCACTACCATCACAATCCCAGATTCCCAATGCCTTTGGACTCTCCTCCCAATATGCCCCAGGCTTTACCCCTTTCCACAGCTACCCTGGCATCTTGTCCCAGCCTTTTCATGCTCCACCCGCCAATACAAGCGTGTCATTAACTACTCCCGTTTGGCAATTCCTCCCCATGCCAACATCCCTCTATCTTCTAGTGAAACCTTGATCAAAGTTCCTAATGCCCAATACTATGGTACAAAACCAACTTTAAAGACCTTGGATCCATACTGTTGCACTCCTCATTTCGGGCCTCCTATTGAAATTGAAAAACCCGCTAATATTGTGAAGCAAGATGAAGTATCTAGAAAACATGTGATGTTTGCAAAAGGGTCTTCGAATGGGCCGGGGCAAGTCGGAAAAAGCCAAAGTTGGTGGTACTAGGGATGCCAAGAAAGCCTGTTGTAGTTGTGCAAGGGTCTCCCACTACCCCTGTTGCTATTAAATCAATGACTCAGTTGCCAGCGGTTGAGACAAAGGATGTCCCGTGGAACTACAAACGAGCAACAATGACACACAAGGGAAAAGAAGTGGAGGAAGAATTTGTTGAGATCAAAGGACCGACTCATTTAAGAGGATGTCTTACCTCCAAAGAAGTAAGGAAGGCCAAGCTCTTCAAGGATATCCAAATGCTAGTGAAGGGACCAGTTATCGAGGAAGAGGCCGAAGAGTTCTTGAGAAAGATGAAAGTGCAAGATTATTCCATTGTTGAACAATTAAGGAAAACTCCAGCTAATATTTCTCTGTTATCTTTGTTGAAACAATCGGATGAACATCGCGGGGCCATAATGAATATTATGGAAGAGACACATGTTCCTAATAACATCACAGTAAATCAATTGGAAAAGATTGCTAGCAGGATCTTCAAAGCAAATAGGACCACTTTTGCGGATGATGAGTTTCCTATAGAGGGTACAGAACACAATCAAGCTATTTGTATCACGGTGAAGTGCAAAAATTATTTTTTCACTAGAGTGTTGGTGGATAATGGATCCGGTGCAAATATTTGCCCTCTGTCCACTTTGCAAAAGTTGAAGATCGGCACCGAAGGAATCTACATGAACGGTGTAGATGTTCGAGGTTTTGATAGGAAAAGAAAAGGTTCTGCTGGAGATACAATGCTTGAATTGGTGATAGGGCCAGTTGGTTTCAGGGTGGAATTTCAAGTGCTAGACGTGGTTGCCCCGTATAATTTATTATTGGGTAGGCCTGGGATACATGCAGCTAAGGCAGTGCCATCGTCGTTACATCAAATGTTGAAATTTGAGTGGGACAAACAAGAGATAGTGGTGCAAGGGGAAACGGATTTATCCCTTTATGAAGATTCACCTATTCTATTTATTGAGGCCGGAGATGATAAAGGACCCTTAGCTTATCAAACTTTTGAAATGATGTCTGTCGAAAGGATTCTTGAAGGAAAATGCATTCCAAGACCGAGGCTATCACCTTCGATCTGCATGGTAGCTAATGAGATGTTAAAGTATGGTTTTGTGCCGGGTAAAGGTCTGGGCGCATCTTTGTAAGGTATCGTGCAGCCAGTATCTCTACGTAAAAATCTGGGTACATTTGGTCTAAGGTTCAAGCCTACAGGGGATGATGTGAAGAAGGCTACAAAGTTGTAAAAGAAAGCATGGCCGCTCTCTAGGCCTATCCCACACCTCTTCAGAACTTTTGTCAAGTCAGGGGCAATAAAGCATCCGGTGTCAGCAGTTCCAAAACTTGGTTTGTCTTTGAGGAGGAGTTGATTTGAGAGGGTCCAAAGTATTTTATGAAGTGAACACGGTAGAAATTGGGGAAGGTTCTGGTGACGAAGAAGTGCATTTTGTCAGGCCGAACGTGAAGATTAGCAATTGGGAAGCTACTCCTCTTCCTACTCGGAGGGAGTTTTGGTAGTGGGCTTTGATTTTCTTTTAGTTGTCTGGATTACTACAGGGTTGTGATTCAGATTCTGTTTCCATCTGTTTTGATGTGTTAAACCTTGTTATTTTTCAATTTCAATGAAATGCAATTTCCCTTCTTCTTCATTCCTGATAGTCTCATTTGTGTTTTTGTTTTCTTTCTTGTACAGTTATTTTTATGCTGGTTTCAATGACATGACATGCATGAGGAATCTTCAGCCCAGTCTTCGAAGCTAATCTAATTCTGAAATAATAATACAAGAAATTAAGTGTGATGATGAAGCACAGATTGATGATGATGAGCGGGTCAAAACCCGATTGGAGAAATTGAGTTTGATCGATGAGAAAAGATTGGCAGCAGTGTGTCATGGCCAATTGTATCAACAAAGAATGGAAAGAGCATATAATAAGAAGGTACAAAGGCAAGTTCGCCCCAAATTGGCAGGGGCCCTTCATCGTGGCGAGAGTGTTGTCCAATGGCGCTTTGTATTTAACAGACATAGAAGGCAAGTGTGTTGAAATGACCATCAATTCTGATGCGGTCGAGAGGTATTATGTATGATTTTCTTTGGTTTAATTGTATTTGTTCGTACTTGTCATGTTTTGAAGATTGGAATGACGAAGGCATTTGTTCTGTTATCTAAACACTTTACCCTTTGTTACCCCTTTTGAGCCTTGTCTATTCCCTTTCATACCTCTCTTTCGGAATCAGTAGCAAAGATCAGAAGCACAAGCGTGAAAGATAAGTAAAGGAAAAGAGAAAAGAAAAAGAATGAAAAGGGAGAGAAGAAAAAGAAGAAGAAAAGGAAAAAGAAGAAAAAAAGAAGAAAAAAAACAACAACAAAACAACAAAAAGAGAAAAGGAGAAAGAAAAGAAAAGAAGAGAAAAAGGAAAGAAAAATACAACAATAAGGTAATTTCTATGACATGAACTATGTTCGACCTGTTTCCTTTTAAGGATACATAGGCAGCCTCGCGGTTCGGTCCCATCAAAATAAAATCCAAAAGACCCAAGCAAGAAACTGGGGCAGAAGTTGCGGTTGTTGTAAGAAATCTGATTTTAAAAGTTGTAATTTTAAACCCATTTGAATTGTTTTGAGCCTTTAATACCCTTTCTTTCTAACCCTATACAAAATCCCACATTACGGTCCAAAGAAAGACCTTCTGATCAGTCTTCAAGAAATGTCAAGTCGAGCAAGGAGAGGTGATTCATATCAGGGGCAACACTCCGTCCAAGTAGGAAAGTAATGAAAAATGAGAGAGTCTTATTGGTGAAAATCCTCACGGGCATCATAAGGCGACGGGAGTTGAGAGAAATCAGACATGAGAGAATCTTATTGGTAAAAAACCTTACGAGCACTTTAAGGTGAAAGTGAGTTGAGATAAATCAGAAATGAGAAAGTCTTATCGGTGAAAACCCTCACGAGCACCTTAAGACGAAAGTGAGTTGAGAAGTGAACAAATGGGAGAAGTCTGTGGGTGAAAACCATTCAGGACACCACAGGATGAACAAGGTTAGGGTTTGGGTGAAGAAATCAGGTTATGGAATTTTGGGGCAACAAAGTATGGCAACTAAAAGTTGATTGGCTGAACGGATTGGGCCGATTAGTCCGAAATGCATGTCATGATCAATGGTACCAGTTGTTCCACTCAGATAAGTCTCTTTTCCTTTTCCTTTTTTTAGCAAGTCTTCCAGTTTTGGATTTTCTTTATCCTTAACTCTCAAGGTCATTGCATTTCATTTCTTTCGGGGTTTTGTTTCTCTAAGATGTTTCCATGTTAGTCTTGTTCAAAGAAAATAAGAAAGGATCTCAAAGCTCACTACCAACTTCCAAAATTCCAAAGCACAGTGTGGCCAGAACATACCAAAGATAGCATGATGTAAAGTGGGATACAAAGAGTCACCGAAAGTTTCATCGGTGGAATGATTTGGTAATGTCATGGGAGATGCAAAGGTTCAGATAAAGGGGTCAGAGATGTAAAACAACATTATGGGTATAGAACACTCGGATTATCAAAGGTCATGGGGTTTGAAAGTCAGTTAGAAAGTCAAGAGGTTCAGGGCCAGTTCGGGGAAGCAGGTCAAAGCAAAACACGGCAGCGGAGACATCTTCATCAAGAATGCCATTAACTAACCACCATTTTAAACTGACAAGATTTTTCTTTGATTGAAACAGGGGCAAAAAAAATTTGTTTGTTTTGGAGATACTCTCCATAGGGGAAAGAGCAAGCACCAAAACAGGTTTGACCGTAAACTCTCAGGACCTTCCTAGAAAATATGGCTTAGTTAAATTTCAAAACAATCATGAATAGCATAGAGGAATGGAAGTTGGTTTCAAAGTTTGCATGTTTAAGATAGGATTCAATTAGGAGTTTTCAGGACTTTCATGGATAATAGGATGTAGTTTAAGACCCTCTTAGATAAAAACGGACTTAGCGGAAGTAATACCTTTAGAAGATACATCTTAGATCTATAATTGACGTTTAATTAAGAGTTGTCAAGACCTCCCTAGATAATAGGACTTAGCTTTCAAATTCTTAATAATAGTTGGTAGAATGATTCAGTTTAACACTCACATATTTGCCCAGCTACCAAACTAGCCAGAAAATTTTCATTATTTTGTCTATTTTGTTGAAATCAGGAGCCCACCTGGAGAACAAGGGAATACATTCAAGTCTCAGCAATCAGGAGCCTGCCTGGAGAACAAGGGAATACATTTCAAGTCAGCAGTCAGAAGCCCGCTTGGAGAATAAGGGAATACATTTCAAGTCAGGAGACCACCTGGAGAACAAGGGAATACATTCAAGCTTCAGCAATCAGGAGCCCACCTGGAGAACAAGGGAATACATTTCAAGTTCAACAATCAGGAGCCCACCTGGAGAACAAGGTAATACATTCAAGTTTCAGCAATCATGAGCCCACCTAGAGAACAAGGGATTATAATTCAAGTTTTAGCTTTCAAATTCTTACTGATATTTGGTAACATGATTTAGTTTACAATCACATATGTGCCCAGTCACCAAACTGGGGCAGAAAATTTCCTTTGTTTTGTCTATTTTTTTGTTGGAATCATGTACTCGCTTGGAGAACAGGGAGAAAAGGTTCAAATTCAGCAATCAGGAGCCCACCTGGAGAACAAGGAAATACATGCAAATTCAGCAGTCAGGAGCCCGCCTGGAGAACAAGGGAATACATTTCAAGTCAGCAATCAGGAGCCCGCCTGGAGAATAAGGGAATACACTTCAAGTCAGCAGTCAGGGGCCCACATGGAGAGCAGGGAATACATTTCAAGTCAGCAGTCAGAAGCCTGCCTGGAGAGCAGGGAATACATTTCAAGTCAGCAGTCAGGAGTCCGCCTGGAGAGCAGGGAATACATTTTAAGTCAGTTGTCAAGAGCCCGCCTGGAGAGCAGGGAATACATTCAAGTTTAGTAGTCAGGAGCCCGCCTGGAGAGTTGGGAATACATTCAAGTTAGCAGTCAGGAGCCCGCCTGGAGAGCAGGGAATAGATTTCAAGTTTAGCAGTCAGGAGCCCGCTTGGAGAGCAGGGAATACATTTCAAGTCAGCAGTCAGGAGCCCGCTTGGAGAGCAGGGAATACATTTCAAGTCAGTCATCAGAAGCCCACCTGGAGAGCGGGAAATACATTTCGAGTTTAGTAGTCAGGAGCCCGCCTGGAAAGCATGGGAATACATTTCAAGTTCAGCAATCAGGAGCCCGCCTGGAGAGCAAGGGAATACAATTCAAGTTCAGCAGTCAGGTGTCCACCTTGAGAAAGGGGCAACATCTCGAATACAATTCAAGTTTAGCAATCAGGCGTCCACCTGGAGAAAAGGAAAGCATCTCAGAATTTAGTTCAAGTTTTGGCAGTCAGGCTTCCACTTGAAGAAAAGGAAAACATCTCAGATTACAATTCAAGGCGGCAACAAAAGGATTTCACAGGGACAATACAAGTCAACAAGGCAACAAGAACCACAAGAGCAAGTTTGAGGAGATAGATAGGATTTTTGTAAAGCATAGATCATAGTCTAGTCTACCTTCTTTTTAGTTTGACATGGTGTAATAAGGGGGTTCAGTAAAAGTAGCAGCAGCAGCAACAACAGTAGTGAAATCACAACTTCATGGTAGTCCCAGCTACCAAACATTCCTGAACTACACTAACCTAATTTCTTTTTAGCCAAGGATATGTAGGCAACCTCGGAAGCAGGGTCCAATCAAATCTTTCAAAAATGCTTCCCACGGAGTATTCAAACTGGCAAAAATCGCTCATAGCCACTGACTTTATCTTTGCACAAAAACTCTCCGTGTTTCCGACCAAAGAGGGGCAGCTATGAGCACGTGATTTTTTCCCTGTATGAATTACTCCCATAATTTCAAACAAAATAATTTCCTTTCATTATTTGCAATTTTGTGGATTTTTGTGGCATTTTCTGTCAGTTGTTTGCATTTGTCTGTGCATTTTAATTTTTATTTAATTAAAAAAATACAAAAAATATGTGCATTTGCATTTAGGATTTAATTTAGCATTGTAGGAGTAATTAAGTAATCAAGTCATTTTATATAAACAAAAATCACAAAAATAGTTTAATTTGCATTTTTTATTCTAAACTTCAATTTGGAGTAGTTTTCCTTTTTAATTGGTTGGTTCATTAATTTTGATAATTATCATTTAGGCTTAATTAGTGTATTTAGGTCAATTAGGGTTTAGGAATTAATTTAGATTTTTTATTTTAATTTTGGGAAAAAGAAAACAACAAAAAAGAATTTGTGAAAAGAAATGAAAGGAAGAGGGAATTGAAAGATAATTTGGGCCAATCTTTATTTTTAAAACACTCAGCCCAAACGGATCCCTCTCCCAAACCAAACAGAACCCGCTCAGCAAGGGTCTAGGCCCATCCCCATGGCCGGTCCATTTCATTGTAGCCAAAATGACGTAGTATCAATGCCAAACTATGTCGTTTTGGTATTCCCTCATCATTAAATGACCAAGTTGGCCCCGATCTCTCACTTAATTGAGCCCCAAAACCTAATTCCCTTTTCCTCTCAAATCGCTGCCTGCCTCCACCATAGCTCTGCCGTCCGAAAATCGTCTCACGGCGGCGGAGCTCCTCCAAATACCCCCAAATCTTAACCATCCCATCCTCATCATCCCCTCTTTCACATCACACCCTTTTTTCCCCCAAAATATCACCCAATTCCGCAGAATCGTAGATCAAAATATAAAAATTCTTGCCTTTTGTTCCAATTTTTCGGTTTAAATCTTCAGTTTGTGTTAATACTTGCACGAACCCCTCAGTTCTTCATCAAAGGAGGTCTGGTTGTTGCCAATAATGCTCTGTCCTTTGATTTTGGCAATATTTCGGACGTGTATCTTTGAAACGATTCAATTTCTTCTAGATTCCACCTCGTTTCCTTCCGGGCTCATGATGAGAATTAGGGCACAAATTATTAGCTACAAACGAAGGTTCAGCTAATATTCGTGTTACAATTCTCACCATTGGGTCAAGCTTTTGAATTCGCGGGAGTTTCGATTTTCGGTGAGCTTCGTCGCTGAGGATTTTGAAGTTTAGAATGGATTGCATGGGTATCTTTCTGTTCCCTTGGTATGTTCTGCCTTGTTCTGTTCCTTTCTTTTAGTTCAATCTTTTGTCATCAGCTTCTTCTCCTTTTCTGTAGGATTAAGTTAGATATGTTAGTTAATAATTTAGTGTTAATTTTCGGAAAAAGCATTTTATTTTATTTTTTAAAAAAAGAAGATAAAAAGGAATTTGATTAATTGTGTGTCTTGTTGCAGTCCTGAATTGGACTGTTAATTCCCTTGAGTTTTGTTTGTTTGGGATGGGCTTGGGGTCTGTCATTTACTAGCCCATTTCTTGAAGAAAACATGTCCGTTAGCCCAAGTTTAAGATTGGTTTTGGGTCAATATGACCCTGTTTTGTCTTAAGAGTAAATAACAGGGTTTAAGGGGGTAATTTAGGTAATTGGCCCAGGGAATATCTTACATAACGGATTGAGAAACTTCTAGGAAGATGGGTGGGGGTCTAATTTGATTTTCAAATTTTTTAATAGGGATATCTAGGCAAAATCGAAAATTTGAAAAGGGCTAAAGTGCAAAATCAAAATCTGAAGTTTGCCCTATTTGCTTGCCTATAAAGGCACTTTTCCTTGCCTTTCAAGGCAGACTGAAGTAAGAAAATTTCAGAAAAAGTAGGCGCCTAAAATTTTGCATTGTTCCATTGAAACCTTCTCAATTTACTTTGATTTCTGAGTTTTTTCTCTAGTACTAAAAATTGTTGGTTCATATGGAGTCAAAAATGGTTTGAATTTGTTTTTGTTAAGAGCCTAGTTGGCAGTCATTTTGATACTGCTTGATTGGGAGTGAATCTGGGTGTTTTCACATCATTTTTATGGTTGAAATAGTTGGTTTGTGTTGAGTCCTGCGGTGCTGTTGCTGTTTCTTACTCCTCTTCTCTGTTTTCTTCTACATTCCAGGTACACATCCCTGAGTTTAGCATGTAACACATCTCATGAAGTGTTTTGGTTGAAGAGAAAAATGGGGATTTTCCCTTCTATCAGATGTTGTTTTCTTCTTAGTTTTACTTAGTTTGTTCTATTGATTTTTAGCTTTACATGTTTCCTTCTTAGTCTATTTTGAAATTTCCATCAAACTTGTAATAGGACTCTTATGCAGAATCTGTTAGTCTTGTCTGCTTAATTCCTGAGGTCTGCTTGTGGTTGAAATGACCATCAATTTTGAGAGTCCTACTTTCCTTTGTTCAAATTGTTGAAGGTTTTGTTATACTTATTAAAAATTGTTACATGGCTAAATGTGTAGTAAAAATCGAGCATGTTTAGTTATGTTTAGTGTGCAGTTCGAACAAGGTTTGAATTCAGTAACCTTTTTGTTCAAGTGACTTTTAGGCATTTATGTTATTTCATCAGATTTCGAAATTTGCTGTTTCAAAAGTCTTTCACGAGATATTCTGGAATTTATACACTGAGGCATCGAATAACTCAAGTCATTTTAATTATGAGAATGAATGCCAGATATTGATGCCTCGAATTCCAATAGGATTTTGAAATTGTATTTTGGTCTTCAAGGATTCGATCCCTGGGCGATACCCATCGTTGCTCTGCTTTCAGCCTTGACTGGGCCTGGCTCAGGCCCAAAGCTTGAAAAGCTTTTGTCGATTTTTGTTTCTATTTGGTTTAATAGTTTAAAGTGAAATATGAGTGAATGGCCTCCGAATTAAGCTTTGGATTCGAACTAAGGACCCCTTCTTTGTTTAGGACCGTCCTTGTTTGAGTTTGGGCTCATCCTTGGGCCTAACACTGAACAGTCCCGTATGAATGGGATTTAAACTATTTTCTCTTTTGTTGGGACTTCTGCATGTTTGATGCTAGGTCGATCCCTTGGCCCAATTGTTACTCTACTCACATAAGTCTTAAGTTAGTTGTGACTTAAACATTTCTTCGCCTTTTCTTAGTGTTAATTAATTAGAATATCAAATTGTCACGCCCAAAACCATGGTCTGGGAGTAACACGGCACTCGGTGCCTGACTGCATGTGACCGAGCGAACCAACTGCATGGCTGGATCAGCATGTGGTATAACTACGAGCTAGAGGTAAATATAAAACATGATAATCTACTAAAGAGTCTGACTGAAATATCATAGAGGCGGAAAATACTGAAAGGTCTGCAAGTATAAACAAGTAGCCAACAAGGCTAACACATGAATGCCTGCTAATATCTAACTGACTGGGTTATAGTCTACGAAGCCTCTAAATAATACTGAAAATGCTAACTGTTTACCGGGATAAGGTCCCCGGTATACCTTATTAACTGAAATACTATAATGACTAAATAAAAGGGGTGAGGCCCCGAAATACTGGGCCTCACCAATAGCTGATACGATATGTCCTAGCAAGCAGAATCGTCAACCTGAAAATCGTTACCTGCATCGCGAGATGCAGGCCCCGGGAAAAAAGGACGTCAGTACATTTGAATTGTACCGGTATGTAAAATTGCTGAACAAAAGAACTATAAATACTGAAACTGAACTGCTAGCTAAAAAACTTATAACTGAACAAGAAAGTAATGATATGAATACTCCCTCTTCTGAATGATGAACAACCTGTTTATCTTATAAATTACGGCCTCGGGCCCAATATATATATATATATATATATATATATATATATATGTGCACAAGCTACAGCCTCAGGCCCAAGTATATGTATACATAACTACGGCCTCAGGCCCAAAAATGCATATAACATAAACTATAGCCTCAGGCCCAAATACAGGTGTTTGACATTCAGGAATTTTGGATCAGGAACTGAGAATCATATTGCAATAAATGATACTGAAACAATGAACCATACTGAGTTACATGATACTAGAATAGTGAATAGGATTAGACTCAGATGAATATTCATAATAAGTTGATTTTTCATAACTGAAACTCATAGAATATCGAATGGTTATGAAACGATGTCATCTAGAGAATAGAAGTTCTACTACTATTCATGGAACCAAGGCATAATTACTTTTTGAGGAAACTAGTAATGGTCATGATACATGGGACGTAGGGAGAATCATAGACATTCNCTACGGCCTCAAGCCCAAAAATGCATAAAGCATAAAGTACGGCCTCGGGCCCAAATACAGGTGTTCAACATTCAAGAATTTAAACTCAGGAACTGAGAATCATACTACAATACATGATACTGAAATAATGAGCCATACTGAGTTACAAGATACTAGAATAGTGAATAGGATTAGACTGAGATGAGTACTCATAATAAGTTGATTTGGCATAACTGAAACTCATAGAATATTGAATGATTATAAAACTATGCCATCTAGATAATAGAATTTCTACTACTATTCAGGGAACTGAGGTATAATTACTTTCTGAGGAAACTGGTAATGGTCATAATGAATGGGATATAGGGAGAATCCTAGACATTCCCAAACATAAAGAGTTAGCCTTACATACCTTGATTTTACCCCTTAGGGATAATACAATGATCCACAATACTAAGAATCTTCAATCTACAATAGCAACATCCAATGGAACCCAATATTAGTAAAAATTTAATAACTTAAGTCATTTAGGCATATTATCAAACACCTTGTAGGCATAAATCTCTACATCTCATCACCATATAATTAGTTCATCTAACTACCATCATTCATCAATAATTTATCCCACCATCATGATTAACCAATTTTATAACTTCCAACATCACATGTATGACAATCCATCTACACCCAACCAACAAAATTCTATCAAATAACCACCTTCCAATCTCTACAATAATTATGTATTTATATTGGAAACTTATGGCTTCTAATCACCACACCAAGAGTCCCAATACTTAATTCACAATCATATACCTATAATAAATTCATACATGTATGTCTAAGGGTGTAGGATTACCTTTTGGAAGAAATCTTACAAAATCCTCCTTTGAGTTCTTAAAGGAATTTCTTGAAGATCTATATGTTTTATGAGTAGATTTTATCAATAATAGTGTAATAATGATGGAATTTCATACCAAGTTAATGGAGATTGCTTACTTTGAAGATGGGAGGGGTTGGAGGTCTTGAGAGGATGGAGGAAGACCCTAAAATTCGTCCAAAAGAAATAGGAAAAAATGAACCCTGAAATTGGATTAAAAGAGCTATAACTGGGGCGCGTCTACTCCAGCAAAGTTTCCTCACTTCGCTGTCCATTGCAGGCAAGGGAAGACAAAAATCCGCGTCTACTTTGGCGAAGCGAGGTCGCTTCGCTGTCCGCCAAAATAACTGGGTGGTATGTCTTTAGTAATGTAGTCATAACTTCTTGCATGGAGATCCATTTGGCCTATATAATATATCGTTGGAAAGCTATTTTGAATGCCTACAACTTTCATTCTTTGAGTTTTCCCAGTTCCTTACACATTATCACTAAAATATGATGGAAAACAGACCTTCTTTAAACTAAGTCGATTTTGTCAAATCTTATACACCTATCTTTTCATCTTGATTTTGATATAACTATTTTACCCATAATCATCCCGATGAGACTTCACATGTTCAAAATATAACCTTACCACTCATTTAACACATTCACTTATGAGCCAAATTTACGGGATGTTACACAAATAATGGGAAGTAGAGCTTCGCTAGATAGCACAAATAGTTGTGGTCCTCCGATTTGTAGCTTGACTATCCTTTAAAAATGGAATTGAGGCACGTTGCGCTAAATAAAACCTCAAATGCGTGGCCCTCATTTAATTATTTCTTCTAAAATCCTTAGATTTCGAGGCGTGTCATTTAGCAAATTTTCATGGCCCTCGCAAAGTCAAAAATGCGTAGTTGCTTTAGGCGCGTACTTTAATAATATTACCTTCCTAAACTCGGGTGTGCATTTCATATGGCCCAAATTTAAATCCTTACAACGTTGAATAAAATGTGTTTAGGATTGCGGGTGCATTTCATGTGACGCGATCCAAATACATGTTTTAGACGACGTTAAATCTTCCTTAAAAATGAATAAAAGCGGTTAAAAGTTAAAAATGCACATAGGTTCAAAATGTTCTTAAAATCAGATAATTAAGCCGAATATAACAATTGAACGACCGCGCTAGAACCACAAAACTCGGGAATGCCTAACACCTTCTCCCGGGTTAACATAATTCCTTACCCGAATTTCTGGTTCGCGGACAGTTAAACAGAGTTATTTTTTTCCTCGATTCGGGATTTTAAACCGGTGACTTAGAACACCATAAATCTGCCAAGAGGCTGTCACACCTCCTTTTTACACACCCCGAAGGTAGTACAAAGGAGTATTTCCAATTTAAGTGACATTATTCGAAATGGGATTATTTATTCATTTTTATTCAGAGTCGCCACTTGGGATAGTTTAATTGGTGTCCCAAGTCACCGATTTATATTAAATCCCAAATCGAGGAAATTTTCGACTTTCCTTTTGAAGTCTGCGAACCAGAAATTTTGAATAAGGAATTCTGTTAACCCGGGGAAGGTGTTAGGCACCCCCCCCCCCCCG